>WBNM01025083.1:0-14523 GCA_013399055.1 Ramphastos sulfuratus
CATCCTGTGAGCCTGTGAACTATTTACTACTACTCTTTGGGTGCAGCCCAGTTCCCCATCCACTGCAAGGACCACCTGTCTAGGCTGTGACGTGTCAGTTTCTCTTAGGAGGAGGTTGTGGGGACCATGTCAAAAGCCTTAGAGAGGTCCAGGTAGACAATGTCAGCTGCTTGCCCTGCATCAACCGAGAGAAGCACTTTGTCACAGAAGGTGATTAAATTTGTCAAGCCCAGTTTGTCCATGATGGATTCACATTGACTTTTCCCAGTCCTCTGTTTCAGTTGCTTTGCGATGGTCTACTGGAGGATTTGTTCCATAAATTTTCCAGGGATTGAAGTGAGGCTAATGGATCTATAATTACCTGGGCCCTCCTTGGAACCCTTCTTGTGGACGGGGGTGACATTATCCTTCTTGCAGTGTTGAGGGATGTCTCCTGATCTCTGACTTCTGAAAGCTTACGGAGAGAGGCCTTGCAGAGACATCAGCCAGCAGCCTGAGCATGCTCAGGCGCATGGCATTGGGGCTGGTAGCTTCATACGGCTCACACTCCTGTAATAGGTGACACACCAGCTCCTCCTTCACTGCACGTGTGTCTGTCTGTGTCAGCTGGAGTTTTTATTCCTGTGGTCTGGGGACCCAACAGTGTTGGTGAAGACAAGTGTTGAGAACCTCTGCCTGTTCAGTATTGTTGGTGACCTCTCCTGTTTACTAGTGGGTCTGTAGTACCTTCCTGGTTTTGCTTGTTGTTAATGTATCTGAAGAATCCTGCCTTGAAGTGTTTGACATCTCTGGCCAATTTCAGGTCAAGCTGAGCTTTTGCTTCACTGCATCTTTGCATATCCTGGTAATGCCCTTGTAATCTTCAACAGGTGATGTTTCACTTTTCCATCTCTGGTGCACTTTCCTTTTGGTTCTGAGCATTCCCAGACACTCGCAGTTGAGTCAAGGGGGAGTCAAGGAAAGTTCCACCTACTTTCCTTGCCTTGTTAGGGTATGGCTTTGTGTATCTAGGAGTGTGTTCTTGAAAAACTCCCAGAACTTGCTATCTCCTTTATCTTCCATGGAAGTCTCCCATGGGATCCCTTCCAGCCAAGCCCTGGGCACTCTTAAGGCTGCTCTTCTAAAATCTAAACACTTTGTCATGGAACTAACCTTTAGCATGCTCAGCCGTATCCCAGATTCCACAATATTGCGATCGCTGCAGCCAAGGCTGTCACTAACAGACTGCAAAGTAGGCTCTCTTGGTTAGTGAGCAGCAAGTCCAGCAGCAGCTCATTCCTAGTTGGGACATCTAACTTTTGTATGTATTGCTCTAGGTATTCCAGACTCTTCATGCATGACAGGTGACCTGGTGTGGTGTTCTTCCAGCAGATGTCTGGGTAGTTAATCTCCCATAAGAACCAGGTTTTGTTGACCCGAAGCTTGCTGAAGGGACTGGAGTACTGCTTCAGTGATCTTGTCATCTTGGTTTGGGGATTGGTAACAGATGCCTAGTGCAAGGTTTCCCTTGTAAATCACCTCTCTGATTTCTGACCCAGAGGCATTCAGTAGGGTTTCCACAGTTATCATAGTTGACTTATATACATTCAAGGTTCTCTTTAATATAAGAGTGTGACTCCTCCACCTCTTCTGCTCTGCCTGCTTTTATGAAATAGCCTATAGCTGTCTGTTTTGATCCTCCAGTTGTATGAGTTGTTCCACCAAGTTTCATTTATTCTGGGGTTATCCTAACATTCTGCTTGGGCACAGAGCTCCAGTTTCTCCTGTTTGTATTCCAACCCTGGGTGTTTCTATGCATACCCTGCAGGTGGCTGGTCTTTTGATTCTCATTTAGGGAGATGGCTGAGGCACGTTTTACTCTACCTTCTATGGTTTATTCCTCCATTTGGTTGTAGTGATGATGATGGCTTAAGCTTGCCATTTTGGATCCCTCTCGCCAAACCCTTCAGTTTAAAGCCTGCCTCACCGGGTTGACCAGCTTCCTGCCAAAGATACCCCTGCCTCTTTCAGACAGGTTGGATTCCATTCCTACCTAGCAGGTCATCATCCTCATAGAAGGTCCTGTTATCATAAAACCCAAACCCCTCCCAGCAGCACAGCCAGAAGTTAATCTGCATTACTTGTCTATTCCTGTCTGCTCCCAATCCTGCCCCCAATATTGAAATGGTAATATGGAAGAAAAGATAATGGAATATTGTTGCTTTTATGCCTGTTTCAGGTAGCATGTGTAGTAAATGACCAGAGTTTTTTGCTATCACACTTTGAAATTTCACGTCAGCCATTTCTAGACCCTACAGAAGGGATTATAGAGGCCAACCTGCTTTTTACCAGAGTAGGTAATGTTAGTTTTATCTTGTCTTGGATTTGATTATTTCCATGCCCTTGTCCCTGCTGCAATTAATTTTTGCATATTTCATCTTTATAAAGTGGAGGTAAGATCTATTTCTGGTGTATTTAATACTTAGACTACATTAGGTTATTAATCTACAAATTATTTTTATTTGAGGAGTGTTGATTAGGAAGATAATCCAGAAGGACTGTGTACTGCTGGGAACTGCTTGGAAGTGACCGAATGCTTGGTTTCTTGGAAATTTTTTATGAGATTTATTCAAGATAGTACATGCTGCTTACAAACTACTTTGAGAAACCATTAAGCACTAATTTACAAAACCTTAAGCTTTTTTTTTCAGGAGTTAAATGACTGTAGTTAAATTTCTGCAAAGTGCAGGTACCAAACTAGCAGTGTCTTTCAATTTTCTTGCAGAAACTGAAAGAAGAGCTTGGTCTGGAGAGTGCACTCAATTTAGAAATGCCATTTCCTTACTATGTATCTGTAGAAATAATTAGAAGTTAAATAAAGTTAAATAAAGACTATTTAGATAAGAAGGTCCTTTCCAACCTAAAATATTCTATGATTTTAAATCAGGAGAGAATCAGGTTTAAATTACTTAGTTCTGTAAAGTTATAGTTTGACAAAATGAGAACTGTTCTGCTTTTGACATTGCTTTTGTATGGAAAGAAGCAGATTTTAACCTCACAAGACCTCCTACTTTGATAAGCATATTTTGTATTCTGAATGATCTGTAGGAGAGCCTTTCTGGACCAATAACTTCTACTTTTGTGTATGAAGGTCATTGTTTTTCAACAGTGGCCAACCAATCCTATGTTTCTGTTTTATTCTTCCTTGATTCCAAGGCCAATCAGTTTTAAAAGCACAATTGTTGTTTGTTTTTTTTTCAAATGGTCAATTAAAAAAACCGGACTTATTAATTGAAGATTCACTTCTAATGAATTAAGGGTTGGTTTTCATTAACTGTTCTCACACTCCTTGGCCTAGTGTGGTCCATTTTCTCTCTTTACTTTTCCAAAACTTACTGTTTCTGAATTTCACTAAATAGATGAGTTCTGAATCCATCCAATGAGTCTAGCCCAATGAGGAGTACTGGTGTTAACTTCTGGCAGGAAGAGCAGTGGTGTCTTCCAGCTGCTAAACATTTTTTTTTTCTTGATGAAATTTACCAGACCTGTGTGTTTCTGGGAAGAAGACACAGAATATACTTGTCTTACACAGGTGACAGGTTGATCCTCTGCAATGGTTTTTGACATATATAGCATTGCAACTAGGTAATGCTTTGGTTATCCTCAAACTGACCTATTTACTGAGGAGCTGATGGTCATGAGCTGTGAACAAGCACTAAAAACAATTTAACAGGCTGTGGGCGAGAAAAGATTTAAAAATGCATGCTCATAGCAGCAAAAGTAGTGCTAAAACCTGAATCTAGTGTTGGCATCACTTCTGTTTTCAGATACAGGCATGCTCAAATGGATAGGCCATATCAATAGATACAGACAATGCTCATATGACTATTTGCATTTGCTGCTGCTTTTTGTTAGCATTTTGCTCAAAAATCCCTAAACACACCTAACATGTTACCTTTTGTCAGTCTTTCTGCCAAGTTACAAAGTAGACTGAGGAGCTGAAAATTCAGACTAGGGTAGGCCATCAATCTTTCCTAAGATACTCTTCAGTTAATTGCTTTCCATTTGTTTTAAATCGATATTAATAGGTTATAAATATTAAATGTTGTGTCAGGATTTTGATGAGAGCCTTTACTCTGTGCTAATTTCTGCTTATTCATTCCTGCAAGTTTGGAAAACAATCTTTAAACTTTTTCTGTTTTGGTGTCGCATCCAGTGCAGAATCCTGATTTAGTTGAACAGCAGCAATGAAATACTTTGTCAAAGTCATAGTGAACTCTGGTAGTTAGTATAGGCGAAGATGAAACTGATGCAAAGATGAAAATGACTGAACAGTCATGTGTCACACTGAAAAGAGTAAGCACTCTTTCCCATGCCAGCTGTGTTGTTAAAAGAAGTAGTGAAGTGAAAGTGAACTTTATATGAGCAGTCATTTAAAAGATGACCTTTCTCTATAGTGTCAGGTATATCATGGATTTTGTCAGGAGTTGGCGGGGGGGAAATCACTTGACCTTCAGAAGTAGCAAGTCTTGAATGTACCATTTTTATTCCTTTCACTTTTGATAAGTTACAGCTTCTCCTTCTAATCCTTCCAAGGCTTTTTAATACTCCTTTTACTTCCATGATGGAAAGATTTTGTCATCCACTACCTAGTGTTTTGAAGGGAAGAGAAGTGCCTAGTTTTGCAGCAGTTTTCAGTTTGTTACATTAGTCAGTAGCAAAGGCAGTTATTAAACTTCTGTGTTTTGGGGGTTATTACTGTGGTTAGCAGACTCGTTTCTAGGTGCAGTGAATTTCTTTACCATAAGGAGCTGCTACTGGGCTCCAAAGGTTTCTTTCTGCAGAACAACTTCCCAGCTTGCCGACACCCAGCCAGTGTTATTTCTTGCTAGGTATAGGACTTTATACTTGCATTTATCCAATTTTTTATCCTGCCTGATTTCTAGTCCTTGGATGTCCCTTGGATTGGCCACTTGGGTCCTGCAGGCACTGTTTTCTTTCCTTCTTGAGCAGCCCTGCAGAAAAGGACTTGGGGGTACTGGTGGAATGAAAAGCTGGGCACAAGCCAACAATGCAGACTTGCAGCCTAGAAAGCAAATCACACGGCCTGCAGATCCAGAGGGGTGATTCTCCCACTCTGCTCTGATGAGACCTTACTGTGTCTGCCTCTGGGGCCCTCAACACAAGAAGAGTGTGGACCTGATGGAGAGAGTCCAGAGGAGGGCCATAAAAATGATCAAAGGCTTGGAGCACCTCTTCTGTGAAGAGAGGCTGAGAGTTGGGTTTGTTCAGTCTGAAGAAGAGACCTTGTAGCAGCCTTCCATTAACTAAAGAGAATCTAAAACAAAGCTGGGCAGGTACTATTTACAAAGGTGTGTGGCACAAGGGGCAATGGTTTTAGACAAGAGAAGGATAGATTTAGAGTGAACAATGTGGAGAGTTAGGAACTTCCCCCTAACCCCTGATAAATTTTACCAGACCAGCTTAGATGGCTTGCAAGTAAGCTAAAGCTGTATTTTACAGCACAGCTAAATTTACAAGCATGTCTATAAAATACATTTACATGCATTTACAATTATATACAATTTAGAAATAATACAGAAATCCAATCTTCTCCACAACCCAGACAGAGGAAAAGCCCAGAAGGGGCCACTGCCACCCTCTCTCTCCCCAGATAGAAAACAACTAGCAAAGCTCATATGTTACCTGGAAGAATGTTAGTGGAGGAGTCAGAGAGAGGAGTGAAGGAGCAGTGAGTGGATCCAGTGCCCCAAAGCTGAGAGAATGACATTGTTTATATATTGGCTATTCATACCTCTTAGCAAACCAATGAATGGCACAGACATCAGTATTGTTGTACTTTCACAACCAGTACCTTGCTCATTCAGATTCTGCACTGAACTTTCAGGAAAGTCCTGATTACTCATATTGGAGTTTTCCAGTAAGCCTTAAGCTACCACAAACAATTAGGAAGAAGTTCTTGACTGTGAGGGTGGTGGAACACTGGAACAGGTTACCCAGAGAGGTGGTGAAGGCCCCATCCCTGGAGACATTCAAGGTCAGGCTTGACTGGGCTCTGAGCAGCCTACTCTAGTTGAGAATGTCCCCACTCACTGCAGGGGGGTTGGACTAGATGACCTTTGGAGGTCTCTTCCAACCCAGTGCATTCTATGATTTGACAATAGCTTTTTTCCTAATCTCAAGGCGAATCTCTGGATCACTATGACTTTGCAGAGAATCACCCTGCAGCAAGATCAGTCTACTCCTTCAGCACCCTAAGATGCCTCTGTTCTGGAAGACTAATAGGCCTAAAACATGTCCTGGCTTGTCCCACCCTTCTGCTGAGGGGGGAAACAAGGGCAGGGGGAAAACAAAGGCTTGGGCCATTATGTCCCCTCCCAAAGTGATAAACAGGTACCCACAGGTGTTTATGAACTTGCGAGTGTCTTGCCCAAATAAGGGTAAGCAAGCCCTGGTTTCACCTCATATGGTCAGTTTGGCAAATGCCATTCTGATTGGTGAATCTCTGTGGCCAAAGGAGCCTTTGCACTCCAGCAAGTAATATAAACGGAGCTGAGTTGCAAGCAGTGTACTGCTGTGCTCTGCTGTGCCTCAGGGGGTTCTGCTCTGCTCAGACAACCTGCTCTGCTTCACTGCTCTGGGCTTGGACAACCTGTTCTGCTCTGCCTCGTGCTTCAGACCAGCCCTGATGTTTTGGGCTTGAACTACCTGAAACTGAAGTGCTTCAAGTGTACCAGGAGGGACATTGCCTAGGCGGACCTCGAGGGGGAGCATCTTGAAGCAGGGTGAGGAGAAAGCACAGTCCCTGCTTTCTGTCTGCCCATCCTGCCTGCCTGCCTGCCTGCTGCAGGGAGCTGCTTCTGCCGCAAACCGCTGCCGTCGGTGGGCACACTGCGAGCGGCCCTGCTTGGCCCTGTGCTGCCCCGCGCTCTGTGCCCGTGGCAGCAAGTGTCTGAGGTCACTTTGGGCTCTGGCAGGTTTGCTCACGTTGCACTCTGTGCCACCTTGATTGACTGCTGGATTCGCAGCCACTGCTGCAGAGGAGCCAAGGGTCCATCTCGACATTCCTACTCCACTGCCATGAGTAGCACAGACGTTCCCTAGGGCTCTGGGCTGCCTGTCATTTATAACTGTGGCAAAGCTGTTTTGTGGTAAACCTTTTCCAATTTTCTGATTCTCCTAAGGAGAAGGAGAGAAGGAGGCTCGATGGCACCAGGCCTTTGTCTTCCTTTCCCATGGTGCTTCCCCCAACAGCAGGAGAGGGGGGGTACAGGAAAAACATGTCTGGACAAGCCAGGACGTATTTAGGCCTGTTTTGGCCTTCCATGACACAGGCCCTAAGTTCTTAGAAGCCTGCCCTTGGCATCAGCTTTGCAGCCAGGTATTGACAGGCTGTGTGCACTGCTGGCTGAATCTTGCCCTCCCACTGGAGCAATTAAAGAGAAGCAGGATCTGGGTCCCATGTCTGCTATGCTCTACTCCCCAGAGGTCTGCAGTCAGTGCTTGTATGCTCAGGTCATGCCTGGCAGTGTCATTGATTCATACATGAATGAATAAGCCAAAGGGTGTACTCATCAGTCTTTCAGCAGCCTGTCAGACAGTACAGCTGTTCTGCAAATGCACATCTGCAGACTTCCCTTCTGCCACAATTCACTGGTTTCCTGGCTTGTCACTCAGCCTCCATCTTGGGAGTCTGCTGTCTCTTCTCCCTTCATTAAGGGGTTCAGACCTATGGCACAGCAAGGTCTCTGAAAACATATCTGCTTACTGTTTGCCCTTCTCAAGGTGTACAGATCTGCCCACTTTGTCCTGAGCTCCTTCAGTGGAAGAAACAGCACCTCAGACAGAGCACCACTCCCATGACAGAGACCACCACCTTGGCTCCAGCACCAGAATCATTTTGTATTTTTTAACAACCCAAGCTCTGATTGGTGGAGTCCTCTCTGTCTGCGTCAAGGATCTGCTTTAGCAGAGTTTCAGGGCCCCTCTGTTTCATTGCTGTGCTGCCCAAATTTTGCTGGTAAGCAGACGGTGGAAGTGCTGTGGTAAAAGCAATGATAAAAATACAATTCATTAAATCCTCATGAGGCAACAAGAGTCTTTATCTGAAGGTACAGGGAGAAGCTTTGTTAATGGCAACGGATGTGTGTTGAACTTTTACCTTGCTGTCTCTTAATCACTTCCCTGAGCCCTTAGGGGGTTCACTAAGAGTCTCTGACATTCGACTGAACTCTCAAAGGCATTTTCTTGCATTGAAGCAGATAGAGTGCCAGCCTGTGCCTTTTAAAACACTTCATACAGCTGATGGTTTTATGAACAGAAAGTCCAAGATTACACTTCTTTTCCTGGTGCTTGCTAATTTGAGGACCCTTATGCACTGTTTTCCTGTGTGGATTACACTTTGTCTAATAGCCTAATTTTTCAAGAGTCTAAACTTCAAGAAATCTGAGATAAGAATTTAGTTTTCTTTTAAAACATGTTACTTTTACTTAGCATTTGTTCTCTTTAAGTAAAAACAATGTGGTGGTATGACTTTGCCACATCATTTTGGGGGTGTCCTGAATTAGAGCAAAAGAAGACCTCTATTTTATGGAGAATTTAATTATAATTGTACTCTGTCAGATTTCTTCTGTATGCAGTATTTGTTGTTGACAGTGTATATCTAGGAAAGAGATACCCTACAATCCCAAGCACAAATACAGTCTGGGTGGTGAATGGCTGAGAGCAGCCCTGAGGAAAAGGACCTTGGAGTCTGGGTTGATGAAAAGCTCAACATGAGCCTGCAGTGTGAGTGCAGCCCAGACAGCAACCAAGTCCTGGGCTGCATCAAGAGAAGCGTGGCCAGCAGGGCAAGGAAGGGNTCCCTTCCAACCTTACCATTCTATGATTCTATGACTTTAAGCATCAAAATCATCACCTGACACCTTTATCTTTGAATGCTTAGTAAGTGATCACAGTGGCTCCTGGGTACTTTCTTCAGTTTGCTACTGTTTAACTGTACAAAAGGGATCTTTATTTTTGGTTTCCTAGAAGCAGAGAATTTGTGATGAAGGTGAAATGTGCTGTTAGACTGTAAAATACAGACATTTGTAGGCTGGTATTACTGGTCAAAGATCCAGAAAGTCAGCATCTGCTGCATGGGAGGAGCATAAGAAATGTTAGTTTCATGCAGTAAAGACTGATACCATGTTTCTGGGATATTCCTGATTTTCATTCATTTATCTTGTTCTGATTTCCAGAGAATCCAGAGAGTGCCTTTTAAGGATTAGCTGGGCAGAACACTCTGCTTTGGTCACTGATTTAACAATGAGTCAAGCAATGAATGTTAACATAGTAAATGACTGAAGTAATGATGCTTTAATTGACCGCACTCCCTTCATCTCATGGAATGCATGGAGCATTCCTTTATACACACAGCACTTGGCAATTAAATGGTTAACTTCAAAGCATAGCTAAAGTTTCTGCTTTTATCTGCCATCCTTGGGGAACTTTATGTGAATTTTTCCTTTTCTTTTTGTTTTTTTTTCCAGATACAGAACGTGATCTTTCAAACTGGATTAAAGCAACCTGTTGATATTTTTATTTATACTTTGCAATTTTTGTACCTGACTTAAAGTGCCATGAAAAAAATTGCATATTGCAAGGTGGTTCTTGCCACCTCTTTGGTTTGGGTCCTTCTGGATATGTTTCTACTGCTGTACTTCAGTGAATGCAACAAATGTGATGAGAAAAAAGAGCGAGGCCTGCCTGCTGGAGATGGTGAGTTTTCTACCTACATAATCTTTACATTATTGTTGTCTAAAATGCCACTCTTTTTAAACATCTGAATTCTTTTATTCCCTGACTCCCCCCAGTGTAGTACAGCATCGGCTTTTAGGTGGAATGTTTGATGTTTGTTTGAATGACTGAGTGCTTGAGGTGTAGCTGCACACCAAAACACTTAAGATACAGAATTCTAAGCACTAATGTATGTTAAAAAACAATAAAGCTATGCAACGAGTAGTTCAGGAATGTAAACTGTGTTAATATAGTCTATGTTCTAAATTGCCACCAGTGAGGAACCAAAATAAAACCCCAACAACCTAACCAACCAAAACCAAGCCAAAATTTGTTTGCCCAGTGACTACAGCAAGAAGGGGCAATGAATTATAGAATTGTTTTGGTTGAAAAAGACCTTTAAAATTATTGAGTCCAACCATTATCTAACTCTAGCAAGTCTGGTGCTAAACCATCTACCTTAGCACTGCATCTATTAAACACCTCAAGGGATGGGAATTCAGCCACTTCCCTGGGGAGCCTATTCCAGCATTTGATAACCCTTTCAGTGACAAAGTTTCTTCTAATATCAAATATAAATCTCCCCTGGTCAACTTGACACCATTTCCTCTTGTTCTATAGCTTGGTGCTGTGGAAAAGAGATACACAACCACCTCTCTACAACCTTGTTTCAGGCAGTTCAATAGTGTAATGAAAATAAATTTATGAAAATTGCTAGAATAAGCTTGTATGTGCAAATGAGGAACATGAGGGAGCCTGAGTCTATTATAATACACAAGCTTATGTGTCTAACTTTGACTTTGAAGTTAGAGCTGTATAACAGTGCTATAATCATAGAATCATAGAATGGTAAGGTTGGAAGGGACCTCAAGGATCATCCAGTTCCAACCCCCTGCCATAGGCAGGGACACCTCCCACTAGCACAGGTCACTCAAGGCCTCCTCCAACCTGGCCTTGAACACCTCCAGGGAGGGAGCAGCCACAACCTCCCTGGGCAACCTGTGCCAGTGTCTCACCACCCTCACTGCAAACAACTTCCTCCTAACATCCAGTCTAAATCTTCCCTCTGCCAGTTCAAACTCATTGCCCTTTGTCCTGGCATTGCAAGACCTTGTCAATAGTCCCTCCCCAGCCTTTCTGTAGGCCCCCTTCAGTTATTGGAAGGTTCCTATAAGGTCTCCTGGAAGCCTTCTCTTCTCCAGGCTGAAAAGCCCCAACTCTCTCAGTCTGTCTTCATAGGAGAGTTGCTCCAGCCCTCTGATCATCTTCGTGGCCCTCCTCTGGAGGTATTCAGATTAGCTTTCAGTTTTCCTACTACTATCTTAGTTTTTTGAGCCCCTGGTAGCCGAGCTGAGTGTTTTGGGGTTGTTTTGACAGACAGTGCTACACATCTTACCAGATTTATTTTAGGGACAGCATCATAGTTGTTCACATAGGAAAATGGTTGGTGCAGGGAGAATCCTCATCTCTGCAATGTCTCAGCACAGGCACCTAGAATTACAAGCTGCTGCCACCTCCAGTCATGTGAAATGTCTAATCTCGTAGCATGGTGTCTTTACCATGGAAAGGCAGGTCTGTGTCTCTCACTGCCTTATGCATACTGAAGTATGCTTCAGTGCTTCTGTAGAAAACTTACACAGTATTGTTAAATTAATGTACATTTTCCCTAGTTAATCTAGAAAACTGACTTGCAGTAAAGTATCTGCAGAAATATACTTGCTAGAAACAATGGTTGTAGTGTGCTGGCTCGCCCTGGCTGAAGGCCAGGAGCCCACCAAAGTCACTCTATCGCTTCCCTTCTTAGATGGACAGGAGAGAGGGAAAATATAACAGAAGTTCAGGAGTCAAGATAGAAGCAATTCAATAAAATGTAAAGGCAAAGCAAAGGCTGTGTGTGGAAACCAAAGCAGATACGATTCTCTGCTTCTCATCAGGTGGTGTCTGGTCGCTCCCAGCGAGCAGGGATACAATAGGTGTTACAGTTGCTCTGGAGGGCAAACACCATCAACAAAGTGCAAGGTCCTGCACCTGGGTAGGCACAATCCCAAGCACAACTCCAGGCTGGGTGGGAAATGGCTGAGAGCAGGCCTGAGGAAAAGGACCTGGGGATCTGGGTTGGTGAAAAGCTCAAGATANAGCTACCCAGCTGACTGGAATGCTGTGCACTCCTTGCTCAAGCTGTCACCCATGCTTTTTCTTCTGCCACATCTTCTGAGTGGTGGTTTGCTTTCTGTTATTGCTGATGGTTCCTCAGTCAAATTCACACAGAGTAATTGTCGTCGATGGAAGGTTGGTTTTGTAAGTTTAAAGGTTGCTAAGAGCTGGAGAGAGAATCACTTAGCTGTAGTAAGCATCATCCATGTTACGTAATTTTTTTTCCCCCAAACGTAAAATTCACAGCACAGCTAACTCAGTGCTGTTGTTTCCACACAGGGAGTACTTCTGTGGTATTCATAGAATCATAGAATGGTAAGGTTGGAAGGGACCTCAAAGCTCATCCAGTTCCAACCCCCTGTCATAGGCAGGGACACCTCCCACTAGTACAGGTTACTCAAGGCCTTGTCCAACCTGGCCTTGAACACCTCCAGGGAGGGAGCAGCCACTTTTACTAATGAAGACTTTTTTAGCATAGCTCTGTCTTAATTCTGTAAGAATCCTGTATGTCAGGTCTAAGATCTTGAGTTAACTGAAGATCAAATGAGCCCTTCCTTATCCCCAGTTATAGTCTTCTCAAAGTTATGACTGCAAAGGAGCTTCAGCTTTGGCACTTGATTCAGGTTCTAAAAAAGCTTCCAAACTAATTTGTTTAACCTTTTTTTTTTTTTTTTTTTTCCCCAATTTTACTCATTTATTAAAATTAGGCCTAATATTTGTCCTGGCTTGCCCAGNTGTAGATAGAATAGGCCTAATATGTGTCCTGGCTTGTCCAGGCATGATCCTTCACTTTCCCTCCCCTCTGCTGGAGTGAGGAGCAGCATGGGAAAGAAGACAAAGGCCTGGAGCCACCCAGTGTTCTCCTGTAGTAAACAAGGTGCAGACAGCTGTAGATGCATGCCCTGTGTTTCCCAAATACAGGTGAAGCAAGCCCCTGGGATCACCTAATTGGTTAGTTTTGGCAAAGTGCCATTTTTGACTCACCTCTGGCCAAGTGGAGCCATCAGATTCAGGCAATGGTTGAAATATGGTCAGAAGTTGTAAACAACTCACTTCACCCTTTTGCCTTGCTTTTGCCTTGCCATGTTCAAACCAGCTTTGCTGTGTAACAGCAACCTTTGGTGCTTCAAGCTTGTCTCCCTGGAAGCTTTGCTGTGCCTCAGTTTCCCAGAGAGAGGCCCAAGTGCCTGCATGCCATAGGCAAGAGTCACTGCCGAAAGCTGCCCAAACCCCATGCCCAGCCTCAGTGTGAATTGAAAGCGATAAAGCTGCTCCTAGCTGGAGAGCTCTTACCCAGACCTCGCTGCAGCCTGTGTGGTGAGAGAGAAGCTTACTGCCATGCAGCAGGGCTCTGTGCTTGCCTGCACACCACTGTGAGCAGTCCAGAGCCCTGGAGAGGACACTGTCCACCCAAGAGAGGGACCAAGACCAGGTCAGAGACTGCGCGAGCCCCAGCACCCTGTCGGAGTCCTGGGGAAACTCCAAAGCCTCCAACAGGTATCATAACACCAACAACATCCCTCCCATAGTGTTTTGGATACTCTCTGGAAGTACAATGCAGCTCTGGAAATCCAGAGAGAGTAGTTATGTGAGTAAATATTCCAAAATCCCTATTTTTAGTTAAAGCTCTTTGGCTTTGGTTCTCTTTACTCTGTAGCTGCCTTCTGCCTTAGCAGAAAGGAGCCCTAGAGGGCAAGCAGCACATTGCACTGCAGAGATCTCCAAAAGCTCAAACTGAGATTTGCTTTTCTAGATTTGCTTAACTGTTTGAATTGGCTGTTCCCTGTGTAAATACCCACAACTGTGCATTTGTACCTTAGAAAGAACTGGAAAGGTTTAGTATTAATAAATAATTATCGTGGGTTTATTAATATTTCCATCTGGTTATTAATAATCATAATTCATATATCAACATTGTGTAATGATTAGAAGCCCTGAAAATAAAAATAAAATCAGACCTAAGATTGGTATTGCAAGATGCATGTGATCTCAGCTACTTACCAGGCACTTTAATCAAGTGTCAAGTCACAGTCAAGACCCTGTTTTCTGAATTCCGAGCACTTTGGTAAACATGTGACTTGAATACCTTCATCCTTGTAGAAAATTCCAAAGAAGAAAAATCAGCAGCTTCAAGATACGAAACACAGACTTCATTTTTGAAAATAGAAACTATTCTCATAAATCAGTCTTGTTCTATCATGGCTGAAAACACAGAAACTTCTGAAAATATAAACTTTCTCTGTAAAATACAAAACCTCTCTGAAATGTTACCTGTCCAAATGGCTTTATTTTAATCATAACGGTTCCTTCAAAGGTGACTAGACTTTGTTTTGGTAACTTTGTCACTGTTGTGAGTCCTAATGACATGCCGTGGAAGAATCCATCCCTCTTCTTGTCATGGCTTTAACTTTGAAATATGTGTTTTTTCATCAGACATATTGCCTGACAAAGGAATTTGTAGTTCATAGACACAAAGAGTTCCTTATTGCTAACAAAGATCTGGCAAGAGATTAAGCCTTCATTGAAACTGATGGCTTCCTGATCCAAAAGAGAAACATCTGGAAATCATTGTCATAGAATCAGCCAGGTTGG
>WBNM01025084.1:0-92673 GCA_013399055.1 Ramphastos sulfuratus
CTCCAGGTGGGGTCTGATGAGGTAGTTGAACTCTTTGCATGAGGAGTTTTGAGTACAGTGGAAGTGGTGTGAGGGTTTGTACTGCAGAAGCTCTCAGTATAAGTCACAGCATCTCCAGAAAAGGGTGTCAGCATGGAAGGAGATGTAGGAACAGACCACATCCTGCAGAAAGTGAGGACAGGCTGTTCCAGTGCTGCTGCAGCAGCCTTGCCAGGGCTGCATTCTGAAGAAACACACAGACAGAAGTTGTTGTCCTCTTCCTCTCTTTCTCATCCTTCTATTTGAGGTTCCTCTATATTTTAATGGGGCATTTCTCAAAGTCCCAGTGGTTAAGTACATGAGGGAAAAAAAAAAATTAAAAAACCCCAGGTATTAATCTTAAAGTTCTACTCTGTGTTTGGGTATAGTGCACAGCATCTTCTGTTGTGAGCCTCCACTGCTCTGATCCAGAGTTTGGGTTTTATACAGAACCAGTGCTGCTACAACTGGTGCTAGATGTGTTCAGCAACAAATGTGTAGAGCCTTTTCAAGTAGAAGATTTGTTTCATACATCATCAGTTCTTCTTTTCCCCTTTCTGAGAGCCCATCTCTTGCCACGCTCTCAGCCCGTGGACTTCTTTCCTGTGTCAATGCATCAATGCTTTTATTTCAAGGTGAAGCTAATTCCTCTGGCAGCATTTTAATGTGACTTTTTACTTCCTGCTGTTTAGTGTCTTGAAGCTATCCTCTCTTTTGCCTGACACAAGATAATGTTGTCCTGTACCAGAGAAATACTGTGAAATTTGGGTACATTTCCATTTTCCATTATCTTTACTTATTGCTTCCAGGGCTCTGCAGAATGGACATGTCAAGGCTCATGAGGTGTCCTGACAAATAAAGATCTTACTGACCTGAGTGGGAAGGAAAACAATTTAATTTGTAAAAACTTGATGGCAATGGAATAGAAACTTACAGTTTTTGTTATTATAGCCTTATTTTATACCTTCTGAAAGATGATACTAGAAAGAAAAAAAAAAAAAAAGAACCCTCAGTAATTTAATGTAGTTTCATTTCAGGAACATCTATTAGAATGGCTAAATTAAATGAAGATTGAGGTTCCTGAGGGTAACATGAAGCTTCACAACGTTGTTCTCTATATGTTAATGATCTGTCAGTCTGGTCTGTGAATTTAATTTCTGCTTTGGGTTTCTTGTGCTTTGTCATCTGATCTGGGACAGCACACAAAGCCTTCCATGCAGAGGAAGCTGACGGTGAGGCAGAGGCAGTATTCAGCCTTTTACCTTTGCTAGGCTGTGCTCAGAAGAGTTCCCCCTCTGGATCCTCTTGTGAGTGGGCTCACTGAGCAGAGGGTATGCAGGGGTTATTCGACATACTTTTGGTAGACTTTCCCCGCCTGCTGGAAGTCAGCAGAAACATGATCTGATCCACACAAAATCCTGCCATTAGACTGATGCAAGAGAAATGGTCCTGCATGGCCTGTTGTGACCTTTTGCTTTTGGTGGGCATTCTTCCCTAGGAAGTTGCAATTTGTCTCAACCTGGCCCTGTGTGTATAATTAGCACACAAGTTTGTCACTTAAAAAAGTTTTTATATCTTTGCTTCCTTTTCATTCTCTGTTTCTGGAGGGACCTTCCTTCAGTTCTTCTCGCTCGCACCTTGTGTTTATCCTTGAGCCCATCGCCTGTTACTGCTTTGAAAACTGAAATAAAAGCTGACATATTTACTTCTTCCTGTTTGAGCCCCCAGGATTTGCTCACCCTCCTGTACAAATGCTGGAGATTCCCTTTCCCTTTTATCTTGCAGTCTCAGAAATAGTAAAGCTCCTCCTTTCTCAGGAAAGAGCCAAACGCTCCAGACTGCAACACCTACATTACAAATATTTTCAAACACTGGAATCCTATGCTTAACTGAAAGACAAAATTCTGAGTGTTTTAACAGTGTGCATTTCAGGCTAAAATGTGTGCTGCTCAGGAGGGTTCTGTCCACTAATGCTCTCTCAGGTGGTTTGTGGCTCATACCTGACACCAGCAGTAAGGGTTCTGAAATCACTCGGATCCTTACTTTAAGTGCTGAAATGCACAAGTCTGATCTGGTATTCTGTGCTCTGATTTTGAGTTCTTTAGGCACTGTGCTGGTCTTTTTAGTGAATTTCTCAAATACAATTATTCGTGTTGTGGCTTAGTAATTGCAGTAACTAATGCTCCAGTAATTATAAGGCTTTTGTTTTGCTGGGTAATGCTTTCTATGTCATCATCATCTCTTTGTGCTAGAACATGGAGCCTAATGGAGCTGTGTGAAGATTAAGTTTAGAACTGTGCTAACACATTAAATTAATTTTTCTCCAGAAAACGTCTTAAAAAAAAAATTATGACAACTTACTATGAATAAAAATAATTTTAAAAAAAGGTCAATATTTAAAGATTAAAAAACCTCCTTGATTTATAGGGTACATTTTGAAGCTGCTGTAGACAGACAGCAAACATCTGGTGACACTTGCAGTGATAGGTCAGTAGTTACAGATGGTCTGTTTTTTGCAGCTGTCACCCAGCTTTGTACATAGAGTGACTAGAGTGGAAAAATCTTGTGCTGAATGAACAACTAAAGCAGCAGCAGGAGGCCAGCAGGAATTTGTGTCTCTACAAGACAGGAAATTAAACGAGCGATAAAAATTTAAACCAGGACAAGTATTTAAAATGTTCATTATATTCTGATTTCTCTTCCTTATCCTCTGGATCCTTCTGTGTAGTATTGAAGGAAGTAGATGATAAAAGAGAAGTGATAAATTAAAGCCTAGTTTAGGACTGATCCTCTGCACAGGCTTGGGGTGCTGGCTCAGGCAAAGGCAGGTGGCTGTGGAGCTTTTAAAGCTTTAAAATGTGTGTCAGGTTTGATGTGATGCTTGTGCAGTCTTAGAGCCACATTGAGTATTGCAGAATGATGTGTTTGGCAAGAGTAATCAGTGCTGGGAAATGTAATAGAGAAATGTGTAACATGGCAACACTCTTTTTGTTTTGTAAAGAGGAAAAATTTGGCTTCTGCATTCTTCACCAATTTTCTTTCTCCCTTTCGTGATGGGATGAAATATTCAGCTGGAGTTAGAGGCTGTGCAAAGCAGCAGAAGGATCTTGAGTTTGAGGATAAAGAGGTGCAGAGGGGAAGAGGAGGATGAAGCTGAATGAGGTGTTACAAGCATGATGAAGGTTGCACATCTACTCCATTTAAAAATGAAAGTAAACACAAGGAAAAGAACTTTAACAGAATCCAAGTGCACGGAGCAGGGAGGTGCTGGTCAAGATACCTATTTTAATGCAAATGCGCAGTTCTCAGTATTCAAAATGCTTTTCTTTATCATTTCTCTGGGACTGCACAAATCTCCATCCTGTGCTGCTGGAATATGCCATGCTTGGCTTTAGGAAAGTTCAGCCTCTAGAAAGAAACAAGCAGAGTTGTAGGTTCAGTCACTCGAAAGGCCATTTAATGCTGCCCACTGATGTTGAAAGCTGTTGGGCAGGGATGAAAGGAAAGAGAGAAGTGGATTATTTGGCTCGTTTTAATGCGCGCAGTGCTTGTAATGCAGAGTTTGCCTCTCAAAGTCTATTGAGATATTTAAAAGCAGATAAAAGTGGTGCTCTGCCTATGCTTTGTAGAGGAGCTGTACACTCAGTTTTACCCCAGCCACTCGTTCGTGTGCATTTTATAATCTACTGCTTGATTAATTTCTTATTGAGGGATTTTTCTTCTCTCTCTCCCCATCCCCCCTTCCTGCTTCTTAGTGGTTTGGCTGGAAAAGCAGACTGCTTGTTGCAATGCCCTTCTGCTGTCTTGCCCAGCTATCTGAGAAGTGCTTACTTGTACTTGCTGCCAAAGAGCTTGCCTAGTCATGCATAAACCTGCTGCAAATGCCATTTGGGTGATGGAGATGCTGGCGTGCCGGCTTGTCACCCTGATGCATTTCCTCAGGTCTGTGTCCCTTAAAGTGTTTTCTTCAGCTTCTAACCATCCAGTTCTGCTGTACTTTGTCATGGGAAGCTTAGAAACCAAGAATAAAAAGAGTGCTTTCTCTTGCTGCCAGTGTTCTGGCAGGGTTCTCTTGCAGCAAGTGTGGCTTTCCAGTCTCGTTCCAGGTGGACACGTTTCTGCCATGCTATGGAAGGTGTACCCTGGGTGTGTCCAGTGAAGGGGCAAACATGTTCTGGGGAGTGAAAAGGCAGCAACCAGCTGTCTTGGGGCATTTCTTACATCAGCTTCTCTGAGCTGCACTGTGTGCTTTGCATCTCTGTGTGTTTGGAAGGCAGGTAGTTCTGAGACACCAGGTTGCCTGGGGTGATTTAAGAACTCTATGTCCACAGTTTTGAATCTTCTGTCTGGAGAGAGGTGGGGAAAATCTCTGTGTATTGAAGTTTATCTTTCTGTTCACAGGTGAAAAAAAGTTTGTAAAAGACAATAAGCATTTTCTGACTGGTGGCTGGCTTGAGAAGACCATCACCAAGCTGTGTGGGGACGTTCTTTGAGCTTCCATCCTTATGTCTCTCATGGACAAACACAAAGTGAAGCGGCAACGTCTGGATCGCATATTTGAAGGTTAGACATTCCAATTTCTAGTGTCAGCTGCGTCAGTGGTGAGAATGACTGAGTTTCTGGACATCAGGACTCCCCTCTTTGGGTCATTTGGTGTGGTTTTGATGGAGTTGCAGTCCCTATTGGGTTTACAGTGGCTGTGCACAAATGCTGGTTCTGGCTGAAAACAAATCTAGACAAATAAAAGCAAGCACTGTGTGAACTCTCTACTGTACAGTTAAATTTGCTTTCACTATAGTATTTTACAATACTGTACCCAAATGTAGTGAAAGATTGTAGGTTTGTATAAAATAACAGTCATAGAAGGCTAAGATGATCAGACAGTGCTCTCTAGGGTCTCTTTTTTATGGACTTGCTTCATACAGATTGATTTCAAAGCCTGCCTCTGATCCTAGGAAGGAAGTAGAAAACCAAATTAAAACCAAACTCAACAAAAAACCCCACACCCAAACCCAGAAGACCCTCAGAATTCAATAACTATTAATAAAATCTGCTTGAATTCTAGTGAAAGGATGTAATCTTTTGGGTCTGGCATTTACCTTAAGTCACGCATGACTGAGTTGTATATTCCTGGTATTCTTTGTTCATTTGGTTTTAGAGTTGATGTGAAAGCAGATGGAGGGACAAGGTGTGCTGGTTTGGTCTAAATGCATTTCTCTATTGAAATGTTAGCCCTAGAAGGCAAGGGCATAGTTAATTTCTTCACTAACTGATTTTGATACCAGGGGAGAGTATTCGGAGTCCTGGGCACGTGGTCTCTGCATCATGTCTAATGCTGGAGTAGAGAACTGCAGTTGGAACATTTCACAGAATCACAGAATTGTTTTGGTTGGAGAAGACCTCTAAGATCATCCAGTCCAGCCATCAACCCAACACCACCATGGCCATTAGACTGTGTCCCAAAGCGCCATGTCCACATGTTTCTTGGAACACCTCTAGGTGACTCCACTACCTCCCTGGGCAGCCTGTTCCAGTGCCTGACTCCTGCAGCAAAGAAATTGTTCCTAATCTCCAACCTAAACCTCCCCTGGCATAGTTTCAGGCCATTTGCTTCTACACACATTGACCTTGAGACTCTGCTAGCAGCTGTTGGTGTGGGTAGGCCCTGGCAGCTGGGTCCTGCCTGTTTTTCCCCCTGTGCTGATGCAACTGTAACCATGGGATGAGCTAGGCTGAGAAGACTCATACTGAAAATAAAGGTTTTTGTTGGCCTGTGTTCCAGTTAGGTGAACTCCTCAGGTCACTATTCAGCTGTGTGGTACTCTTCAAAAGGAGCAAGAGTAATTTCTGTCCTCCAGTCCTGGGTAGCTCATGGCCTCAAACTGGGACAAGCTGACAAATCAGCTGCCTGGAAAGGGCTGTTGGAGAGGGACTGTGAGGGGTGCTGGGGCCATGTATCCTGACGGAGCCAGAGAAAGACTTTTCATCCAAGTATCAAAGGGTGCAGTTCCAGGTTTGGTGGAGATGATTTATCTCCCTCTTAGTCTCCTCTAAAGCCATCCAAGCCTGCCCCAGATTGCCTGCTCCAACCCTTCTTGTGTTCTACCTAGACTGAGTAACCCGTTGAATCTGCTCACTGGGCACTAGTCCCTGCCCAGAGAAATGGGAGCTGGCTGCTGAGGACACACAGTTGGGAAAAGCTTTTCCTCCTCCTGGGCAGCACTGCAGCTAGATCAGGGGAATGACTCAGAGGAGTGTTGGTGCAGAGCACAGTCCCCACCTTTCTCTTCCCAGTCTCAGGTCCTCACCCCAGGGTCCCTGGATCTGAGCACTCAATAAAAAATGCAGACTGTGAACTCTTCTTGCCTGTGCTAGCTGAGCTGGCCACTGATGAGGAGGGTGGGCAAACCTGTCCCTTTGGATGGCAGCCAGCACTCAGATCAGCTCAACACACGTGGTGGAATTTCAGCCTCCTTTTGGGCTCGTTATAGCGATAAACAGGACAACAGGAGAGGAAAACAGTCTGTGATGATGTGGCAAGGATTGTTGTCAGGGACAGAGGTGCCAGGCCAGTGGCCACTGTGACTGGTTAAAGCAGCAGAGGCTTCCTGTGGGCTGGTGTTCACATCTAGTGATGCTGTTTGATCAGCACCTTTTCTCTGTTTTTCCCAGCCCTGCACAATCCACTCCATCCCACAGTGAGATCTCTGCGGCCATGCAGCGTAGGGAATCGAGCCAGCTGAAGAATAACACTGGAAAAAGTTTTCTTAGCCACCTCTGCTTCCTAATCCCATTCACCATCTGCTAGACAAAGAGCCAGGTTGGGAATATAAGAGTGGGAAGGCCAGGCAGAGGTGATGGAGAGGAGCTCAAACAATGAATATGGGGAAATGCTTGCAAGTTTACACTCAGAGGAATCCAGTTTGGCTCCTGACAGTGTCTGTGTTCTGCTCTTGAGTGTCTGCATGTTAAATGTTCAGTGTTCTCCAGGGTTTGCAACCACGCCTCCATGGTGGTTTTAAATCCCTATCCCTGCAACTGCCTAAAGTGGGATAAAAACCCAAGGGAGTGGTTTGTCTTAAAAAGACCTTTCCCTACTTATGCTCCTGCTCAGGTGTAAAAATTAAGTATGCTGAATTGTTCTCTGGTACCAGTTTGTGCCTTCCATAACACAACCCAAACACTGCCTATTTCAGAAACATGCATAAGATTTTGCACACCCGAGGGCACGTAACAGGCTGTAGGGCTAGCAAAGGTGGCTGATCTGTTAGCTTTTCTTGGTCACCTGCTGTGTAGCTTTCTTCACTTAGCCTTCTCCCTCAGCAGAGAAGTAGTTTAAAGATGGATTTTCTATTTGACAGTTCCACTTAAAACAAGGCTGCAGGGATTTATTAACCAGTACTATTTCTAACTATTTGTTCATAAATGGTTTAACATACAGACTTGTGCTGGACAGCACGGACATATCATCATCACACCCATGAAGAGCCACTGGAGTGGTTCTGGTGGATGAACAGTAGTCCCTTACTGGCAGTGTCCCAGCTCAAGGAGGGGATGAGTTGAAATTCAGCTTCTGGAAGATGGGTGGTGTGGGCTTGACTTCCCAGATGAAAGGCTGAGGCTGGGGACATGACACAGGGCTGCAGTCATCTTTCTGAGAAGTGTGTGGATGACCACAGACATTCTTTTAAGTGAGTTGACTGCACACAGAGTATTAGTGGAGCTGTGGCCCTAGGGGATTTGCACGCTAACTCATAGTAACTAATCATGCAAACGAAGCAACAGACTGAGCAGGCATCACTGGGTTCACTCTTGCCTTGTGACTTAACCATAGTATGGTAGCAGTACTGCTGCATTTGAGTTGACAGTGCAGCAAAAAACTGGTTCTATTACTTTGGGACCAATTAGCTTGCTTTTAATGTAGCTGAGTAAGTCATTTTGTCTCTGAGGTACCAATGATTCCCTTCAGTCATGCCTTAAATAGGAAATGGAATATTTGCTTTTAATCCTGAAGCTGTTTGCAATCATTTTCGTGCATGTTTCAATGGCCTGCCACGTTCTTATGTGTATCACCTCAAAAGGGTGGTGTAAAATGTGCTTTGTCTTCTCTCATGAGACCCCATCTGGAGTTGCCCACAAGAAGGCTGTGGACTGTTAGAACCAGTCCAGAGGAAGGCCATGAAGGTGACCACAGTTAGAACCTGATGATTTTTAAGGTCCCTTCCAACCCAAATCATTCTGTGACTCTGTGCTCCCAGGTTTATAGTTACACAAGCTAGGGTTTGTGTGGCTCTGTAAAGCTTTTTATAATCTAGAGGTTATGTGGAGGATGGAAAGAGAAGACTGTCCCTGAAAAAACCCAGATACTGAGTTCTGATTTCTAACTTCCACCAGGAACTGTGAACTATGCTTGGGCATAAGGACATGATTCTAGGCATTCTGAGATGCTAATATTAAACTCACTTGACAATTTACAAAACAACATTTTGGATTCCTCTCTTGCAGATAAATGGTATCAAGGCATGTGAAAGATTAATTAGTCCTTGATTATATTGTTCTTTGTCCCCCTCTCCGGTGATGCTGGTGATTGCAAAGCATAATTATAGCAGTATACATTTGGCAGAACAGTTGGAAGTGTCACAGTGCAGAAATAAAATATGTTCATTTTGTGGGTAATTTGAAAAATTCTAAATGTTTTTGGCAGTTAGAAAAGTTATTATCTCTAATGAAGGTATTATTGTACTTTATATTGTAAAAAAAGAAACCAAAACCTTGTAAACAATGCTGTGTATCTGCTTAGATTCCAGAAATCTTTAATTAATGTGTGTCTGTGTTACTGACCACTGCCTGGAAGCTCCCATGGGGATGTCTGAGCTCTGTGCTTTGCTGGGAGCTGATAGATGGAGGAGGAAGGCAACAGAAGGTGGCTGCAGCACCAAAAATATTTTGTTTTATCTCCATTGTCTGTGAAGGAGCTCGCTGAGCACAGAGGATTTTCTCTAACACATTGCATTGCACAACACAGTGCTTAGTCCCCACTGCTTGAGGTCGGTTTCCAAGGGAGCTGTTCAAAGGGGAGAGCTGAGAGATGTGGCTGGAACTAGGAGGAGGAAAGGGATGCCTCCTCTTGTGCCTCCTCTCTTGTTTACACAGATATTAAGGCTTTAACTACAGCACAACACTTTGCCAATTTGATAACTGCTTGAAACCAGAAGTTTCTCTCCAGAACACTTCATAGATGGTACTTACAGCACAGGCTGTGGTGTGTGCCAGTACAACAGGGCTGTGGAGATCCTATCTGCTCCCAGACAGATGTTATGTTTATCTAGTTCTGGTTTTGAGAAAGCAAAAAAGCATATTAGCACCCCTCAGAGCTCCTCAACCATCAGTCCAAGTCTTCTTCCCTTTTTAGGCAGCACTGGTGTACAGCTTAAGGTTGTTCTTCATGCACAGGTGGCTGCTTCCTTTTGAAAAGTGCCCAGAAGAAAACCCAAGATGTATTTTGGGAATTTTAACAGTGCTGCTAAGAAAGGAGTTGATTGGGATCATATGTTGAAAAAAAAAATTAAAAATTGCATCCTAATGGGATGGGTCTCTTTCAGATAAAACTTCTTTCAGCTTTTGCTTTCCTGAAGGGCAGCCCTGCTTTGGGAAGGTCTCATTGCTGGCAAATACCAAGTGCTGTGCTCCTTGGAGGGCAGTAAAAGTGCAGGATAAAGGAAGAGTTTCTTTCAAGGACATGGGCTAGGCTTTCATTCCCTGCAAGAAAACATCTGTGTTTTTAAAGCTGCTTTTTTTTTTCTGCTTGTGATGCTATGTAACATGAAATTTAATAAGATGAGGTGATCATAGCTGATGTGGTGTACTGATGGTTTCAGGAGGGACACAGAGAAGAAAGCAGGTATGCATTGAATTCAGTTTTCTTCCTTCCACATTTGTAAAGAGATCTTGAAATACAGAGTGTGTTAGTCTAAAAAACACGTTCTCTTTTCTGATTTTTTTTTCTTGTGCATGTAGTAGAGAGCTTGGTTTCTTCATGAGTGCCAAGTCCCAGATTCAAATACCAAGTGCTGTTCCATGACCAGGGATGGATGGAGCCTGTCTGTCTTGCATCAACTGTGATTTGACCCATTGCAGTTGTGAAATTTGGCAGCTAAGGCAACTTTGCTGCATGTTAATGATGGAGATGCCCTACTTTGGCAGTGCTTGGGCTTCCCCTGAAGATAAAAAGGAATTTTTACTAGAGTTCTGTTCTGTGTATGTTGCTTTGGAAATCAAAGGAAGGAGGAATAAATACTTTCAGGCAGTGAGCACACTTAGCTCTTTCTTGCATCAGCGGGAACTGCAGATGTCAAGTTTTGGAGAAGGTTCTATCAACATTCTTAACTGACATCCCAGTTTGGAAATGTTTACACCTGTCTGACTGTCTGCAGGTATCAGAGAAAGCAAGCGAAGAACAAAGTGTGCAGACAGCGCCAAACCCCACGGTGCTTTGTAGAGTTTTCTTTATCGCGCTGATCTCGGTGCTAGGCATGGGGAACTGCCAAGTGTTTCCTACAAAGACAGCTATGGGTTGCCTCCTCTTTGGTGGCTCTCTGACAGGCTTTAGAAGAAGGCTCATTGAGGGATTAGGGCAGCAGAGGGAGCTAAAAGATTCCTGATATTTTACCATTTGCTGTTTTCGAAGCGGAAAGTGGCTGCTTCATAAAGCACCGATTAACCTTCACCGAAAAGTGATTTTCTTTCCTTAAGTGCCTTCAGCAAACAAATGAGGATTTTGAACTGGAGAATGTTCCTGTTCTCCCTAGCAAACCTGTATAAATTAAACTAGGAATCAGGTGGTAAAAGCTGCCAAATGTCTCTGCAGGGACAGCCCTCAAACCTTTCCACTGTAACCAAAGCGTTTCAGCGGGGTTTTCTATGAATAACCCAAGCAGGACATTCCATGAGTAAATCAGGTTACTTAAAATAAAAGTGTCTTAAAATAAAAGTGCAGATGTGTTGCATGCAGAGGTGTTGGAACCATTCAAGACTGTTACCCTGTCTTTTGTCTAGAAGAACTTGGAAACTATTTTTATGAGCATGGAACATAGACAATTAGGTACAATACTTAATCTGTTCTGTAACAGTTGTCTTCCAAGAACAGGGAGGCTCTTCTAAGGATTAAGAGAAGGTGACCTTGAAAGAATAAAGTGAAAATGATGCTCCCATGAGTCATCACATAAGAGCATTTGCCACCAGCACACCTTATGGAAAGTTGCCTTTATACATTGGGGGATGTTTACCCCAGAGCACAAACATCCTTTGTCTTATTACACTTGCAGCTGAAATACTTATGCAGAGGTTTATGTTTGAGTTTGGGTTTTGATTTTATCCTTAATTGTAATTTTTTTTTTTTTTTTCTTTTTTTCTTTTGTGGTGAGAACCCTGACATGGCTTTCTACTGGATTGCTGCAATAACCTGCTTTTGTAATTTGAATCTTTATGATGTGCTACCTAAACAGCTTTGAATTTGCATGCACTTAAGCTGCTCCAGTCTTACCGAGGTATTACCAGTAACAATGCAAGCTGTATGAAAGAAAATTAGCTTAAAAGCCCATTTTGCCCTAATGATGCTGAAGAGTAGCTGCTAATGAAAAGCTTTATTTTAACAAGAAAAACTGAGGAGGAGAAGGAAAAAATAAACCAAACCAAACTACAGAGCAAAGAATCTCAGTGAGGTTCTTAAATTGTGCTGAAAGGTTCAGGTCACTGATTACAACTGTGTTAAGGAAAATGTTGTGTCCAGCATTACATGTTTTATCTCTGGAGCTGCATTTTTGTTGGTGTATTGATATAAAATCCACTGCTTACTCATGACAGCCAGCAGCTACCTTCAGCTGTGATATACCCAGAGCATCTTACAGCTAGAATAGTCTTATTAGTGTCACAGAGTGTTAAATACCATAAACAGCATAGCCTGGCACCGAGTTTAGAGGGTTGTGGTAATTGTTATTTCTAATACCATCTGTATTTGAATCAGAATGCAGTACTTAACCACACCTCATCAGCTAATTCCTGAGTAATCTTTTAGAAGATTTCTCAGACTAGAGATTTTGCCTTTATACAGTGCAAATGAGTGCCTGGTAAAACTTTTAAAAGCTTTAGAAGTCTAAGTGGTTGGTGGCAGTAGATGCTTCTTTTCTGCCTGGGGTTAGGGGAGCTGCTCTGGAAGCCCTGGATTTATGCATTGCTCTGCTCTCTGGTACACTGAGCTGTGCAAAGATTAAGCGTCGAGGTAAACACACTGAAAAATTTAAGCAGTCATCTAATTAAAGCAGACGTGTTCAGCTTTCACAGAGAGGCAGTTCCCATCCTCACGGAAGTGCAGTCTGGGATGCAAAAAGGGGGTTTGTTTCCTCCTTTAGCATAGACAGGATTGGAGTGCGATTATGCAAGTGGAAACAAGAAAATCAAAGTGGAGACAGTCTCCTAGTGCTGAAGGCATCTGCTGCACCATCCGTGTGTCCTTGTTCCTGGGGATCAGTACTGGATTTGAAGGGTGTCTCCTTAAAGAGGGGGGCTTGCATAGAGGCTTTGCCAGGGGAAGAAATCTCACACAGATCTCTCCTTAGCAAAGTCATCGTGTGCTGATGGATGGGGCACGTTGAGTTAAGAAACCTGTGCTTTATCTTTCAGCTCTTCCCAAGTCAGACAGTAGGTTAGAAAACAAAGTTGTCTCTGCACCTTTTGTTTTTCTTGGACAGAAGACAATCAGCTCCAAACTTGGAGTTCCTGTAACACAAATACAGGAGGCTGTTGTCATGCCCTTGGAATCACTTTAGAAAACCAGGCTTTGCTACCTGTGGTAGTGGCTGGCATCTGCAGTAGGTATAGGTGTGCCCATGGGCACCACTGCAGCGCTGGAGGGCTGTGGTGCTTTGTGACTGCTCAGATGCTTCCATAAGGAGGTTCCTTCTTTCCTGTGAGAACTAAATGTAAATTGTTTGTGCTTTTGAGGAGATGTGGTTTTGTTTTCTTCCAAGCTAGAAATGAGCTGTTCAACGTTACTCATGTTTCCCTTTTCCTGATGCTTATTTTTCAAAGTATCATCCTAGACACTGATTTTTCAAGCCTCTCATTCTGCCAATTAAATGGAGACACACAAAAAAAAAAACCCTGACAAATAATAAAAATTACAGGCAGTGACAGCAGGACTACAAAAGCTGAAGAGGAAAGAGTCTTTATTCTTTTGATCCCACCTGTATTTTCAGAAAGCTTTCTCCTGTGCTAGACGGTGACACTCAAATATAAATAGACTGTGACTCCTGTTAATAGATAATTAAGAGTAATTTTAAGTGTTAATTAAATGCATGATAAAGGCCTCTTTTTGTCAAGGAGTGTACAGCTGAAGAAATAGTTTTATTAACTGCTAAAAAAAGCTTTTTCCCAGGCAATTTTATCACTTTCTCCTTCCCTGCCATTCCCTTCTCTCTTGAAGATGGCATCAGTCATACCCATGTGGTGTTCCTGGCTATCAGGTACCACTGGGGCAGGTGCTCTTTGGCTTTCACATCATCTGCCAGGCATTTTGTGGTGTTAGTTTATCTAACCTGCAGATGGTCCTGTCTGCTTGTTTGTCTCTGCTCACCAACTCCTGTCCCTGCTCCCTGAGTGCTGCTGGGACGCTCGCACGCAGGCAGGCACCGGCAATTTATCAAACTCGGGTAATCTGGTAACAGTTCCTCCTCCTCACACTGAACAAAAGCAGCTGCACTCCAGCTATCCTGATCTGCATGAATGCATGGATTGTAAAGGGCCTTCCTGGCAAGCCAGACAAAAGTTTAGAGTTTCAAACTGGAATTTAGGGCATGTAAGTCAGGAGGACTAGACGCTGATGTTTAGAGACTATCTCATAATGCAGAGGATGAATTAGTTACCATAGTAACTGCTTTGTTTTAATAATTTGGTGGGGCACTGAATAGAAGGAGCTCAGAAAGCAGTAGTAGGAATCTTAATGACATGTTGTGCAATGTGAATGGCTTTGTTCATTAATATTGAAATTAATTTGATTTTGTAGCAGATTGAAGAGTGAGTGTAGAAGTTTTGCTTTGGAAATGCAGGAATGATTTGATTGAAGAATGAGTGTAGAAGGTTTACTTTGGAAAAGCAAGAAGAATGATTTACAAGGAGGTTGTTCTTATTTTCCTCTTTCCCTGGGAAAATTAGGATCACATTTTGCATTTGGTTGTGGCAGTGCCAGTTATTGGTTTCTTACCAGCGGAACATGCTCAACGTGTGGCATTGTAAGCATGACTCCAGTCTGCATGCTGTGATCTGTTGCCTGGCAGTTGTTGGCAGCCTAGCAATATGCTTCAGTCCAGATCTGTGAGAGGATAAGGACACCCAAAGTTTGGAGTTGAGGGAAGGTAGGTGTCTCCATACCCCAAAACCCATCTGAAATCTCCAGTGCCTTGAAATCCCTTTGTACCATATGGATGGAATTTAAGTACTGTCCATGCATCGAGAGCATTTTTATTCCTCTTGAGGTTTGGGCAGTTTATTGTGCTTAAATCAGGACAGGATTCTCCAACAGAACCAACTCTTTTGGAGGCAGTTGCACAGCTCCAGGCCCCCTGGGACCAGTTGCAGCATGCATCAGCAGCCCCATTCTGCAGAAGGATGGCAGGTACATGGGCTCTAGGCAAGGATTCCTGTGCCTCCAGTCCCAGCATCTCCTGTAAGGCAACATTTGGGCTGGCTTTGTGTCAGTGTGTGCCTGGTGCCATGGAAGGGGTTACTGCTGATGTCCCACCACAGCCTTCCACAGAGCAGGGCCTCTCATGCCCTCTGTCTTCTCATCTGGATGCCTTTTTTCTTTTCCTCTCCTTAATGAAACTTACAGGAACTGAGTCCTCCATGAGCCTCCTGACAGCTTTTGGGTGAAACTTGCTAGTGAGTTAAGGATTTCATTTTGGAGGGCCCAGTGGGTAGATGGACAGGCACAATTGTCTAAGCCTGATTTCCTTTGGAAATCCATCTGAAGGGTGCTGAGATACTAGACATAGAAACAAGAAGTGCCACCTGCTCATTCCCTGGCCAAGGAAGTGCCTTCCATCACTGGACCCAAATCTGCTCGCTCCCTAAGCCAAGGAGTCTTGAAGTTGTTTCAGCACAGACTCCTTGGCAGGTAGACCTGCCTGGGAATGGGGAACCTGGTGCTCTAGATCATCACCCACCCAGGGAGGGTGACTTCTCTGAGGGAGGTTTGTTATTATCCTTTCCATCTGGTTTGCTGCTGTGTTCCAGGTTACACAAGACCAGTTTGTGGTGCCTGAAGGAGAAGGAATAGCTGAGCTCATGGAGCAGTACTGTACCTCAGGAAGGGCAATTGAAGCTTCTCTTTCCTATTTCTAGTACTTTTTGTGGCTCCCTATCACTGGGCTGTTCTCATGGCTGCCTCCTCCTCTCTAGTCTGACAAGAAACTTGCCCTAAAAAGTGTTTCTAAACCAAGCAGGCATACCTCCAGACCCACATTTTCTTCCAGTATCTCTAGGCTGTACCTTAACAGAGTCAGCTTGTGATCGTGAAATAGACACCAGCTTGATTTGAACTTTTCTCAGGTCCTGATCCTTCACTGAAATTCTGAAATGCTTCTTAATATTATCTTAACATTTACAAAATCCTTTCCTGATTAATTTTTGAATGTTAGTCTTGGAAACTTCCCAAAACCTGAGGAGATGAGTTTTGCCCCATGTCCAAGATGTTGATGCACGACAGTAAAAGGGAGCTCATTCCAAAGCAAAAAACATCCAGTGCAGAGTTGCTTAGTTGCTTCCTTTTATCTGTTAACCATAAATCAGTGCTTATTTTATAGGTTCCTTGTGATTGCAGTCATCAACAACTGCATGGCTGCATCCTGGAACAGTTGATGAAAGGAACTTCAGAGCAACTCCTAAAGGCTTTGTGATGCCAAGGTCAGAGCACATCTGGTGACAGAGAGAGGAAAGTGTGGTCCTGCATCAACCATGGGCTTTAGCCACCTTTCTTACTTCGTGTCTGAGCCTCCACTTACATGTTTTTCTGGTTCTTTTTTCTAATGAGGGAATAAAATAATTTCTGTTTCACTCCCTGTTTCCTAATGTTTCTTAAAACATTCTTTGTGATAGATTAATTTTCCTTGGTGATATGCAAGTCTATTTCCAGTGGAAATCAATTAGCATTACATGTTAATTTTTCTAATGTAACGTTCAAGTCTATTTCATTTGCTCTGATTTTTATTGAATTAGTCCTTTATGAATGGAAGCACCTGCAGCTACATTCCTAAAATCAGCATTTTCCACTTAGTTTAAAAATATTTAACTGTTTATTGGATGGCCACACCTTGAGTAGTGGATTAAGTTTTGGATTAAGCTCCTCACTCTAAGAAGGACATTGAGGTGCTGGACTGTGTCCAGAGAAGGGCAATGATGCTGGTGAAGAGTCTGGAGAACAGGTCCAGTGAGGAGCAGCTGAGGGAACTGGGAATGTTTAGTCTGGAAAAGAGGAGACCTCATTGCTCCCTGCAACTCCCTGAAAGGGGATTGGTGTCAGCATGCTGGTTCGATCCAAAGGTTGCCTACTGCAGGTACCCAAGCTGTGTGTGGCACCCTGTATAAAGGGCAGGAAGCTCAGTGATAGTTGAAAGTAGCTGCCTTTAGGGAGCAGCTGAGGATTTGACTGCAGTTTCTGATATTCTCCATGGATGGTATTCAAACCCCACTGGCAAGTGGGGTAGGGAGCAATGACATTTCTCACTGGGCAAGTCTTGGTGGGTTATACTTGAGAAATTACCTGACTCAGCATTGCACTCTATGCTGTTGATAGTCAGGATGTGGAGTCCCCTTCTGAGAATAACCAAGAAGATTTTTGACCTATTTTAATGAAAGCAGCAGTTAAAATATTCTCCTCAGCCCTAAGGTAGAAAGCTGCACTCCTACTTGAGCAAATGCCTCTGAAACCTCTTGCCTGTTATCTCTGCAAGCCTGTTTCTGTTCTCAGTGTGATAACCAGTGGGCATCAAGTGACCCTGCTGCCTGGAGGTGCAGGAAGTGGTCCTGCACTCAGCAGGTGAGTCAGGAAGCTCCTCACCACAGGTCAAGAGGGGTGAAAAAGTGAGGAGGTGTGTTTGTGGGTTTGCTAAATCTTTTGAGTCACCTCCTCAGCTGCAGACTGCTGGTGGCAGGGAGAGGTTCTGGAGATGAGTTGCTGGTGTTGCCCATATTTCATGTTCTTGGTCTCACTGCTCTTTTCCTGAATCTAGCAGCAGGAAAGCCTCACTATCGAGCAAGACTTTTGGTGTGAACCCATTGCAGACTTTCCTTGCACCCTTGCTTGCAGAAGGCTTCTGTTTTTCTTGATGAAATTTAGTAGAATTTTCGAGGGTCCTTCTCCTGTTCTTTGAGGTTTCCAATCTCAGAGACAAAAGCTAAAGCAACCCTGCCAGCTTGCAGTGCATTGGTGTCCCATCCCAGACAGCAGTGTCCAGGACCTCAGGTACATCCTGTTGTGCATTGCCAATGTTTTCCCATTCAGCCTGCCAGTGCCATCAATCACAATGCTCTCCGTGACTTCAGATACACATTTTATAAGGTGTGGTAAGGAATATTTACTTTTAAACACCACTTTTTAGTTTGCTTTTTTTTTTTTGTCTGACTCTGAGTGGCTTAAGTGTTTAAAAGCCAGAGAACAGGATACCTAAAACTAAAGGAAAACAACAAGTAGCCCTCTTAGTGTTAGGCATGGGCAGAACACACCACGGGGATGCTTTCTGTGACAAGGCTGTGGGCAGACCTCCAGAAGTGATGTGGTAGTGATTAAAGATCCAGGAGATCAGAACAAGGCTTAACTGACTCTGCTTAAAGTCCTTGGGGAGGAATTCCCCACCACAGCCATTTCTTTACCTGGGAAATAATGCTAATACTTGTCCTGTCCAAGGCTGAATTCACATCTGGTTTTACAGCAAGGTGAGAAGCCTCTACATAGTTAAAGAAGCCTCTACATAGTTAACTCCCCCCAAACAAACTATTACAGAGCAGTGCTGCTTAGTATTTAATAATTTGCCTATCCAAATAGCCGCCTCCGTTAAGGAATAACCGCAGCATATTTGCACAGAGAATCTGAAAGCCAATAGCAGCATTCATTATCAGGCTGAAAAGCTACAGCACATAGCAATCTCATCCTTACCTCCTGATTCAGCAGCTGAGCTGGGTTTGTGCATGCAGATGACTCGCAGGTAATGGATTATTGCAGCAGCGGCGAGCCGGCAGCGGGGCTGTGCGAAGGGCACGCCTCGAGGACACTGCAGCAGCAATATTTTGCTGTGTCACTGGATTTCATCACGCGTAAAGGACAGGTTCCTTCCTGCTTGGGAGCCTTCAGGTGGGAGCCACTGCCGTGTTTCGGACCGATTTCACATCTACTAGCAGTGTACAGCAATTCCAGAAGTTCCTAAAGCCAGCTAGGTTCTATGAGAGCAGGGCTTTTGTCCTTTTACTTAAATACTGCCCCATCAAGTGCCTAACCAGAGCAGCAGTTATAGAAATGAGGAGACTCATGGCTGCTTCTGACAGGAGTTTTATGAGCAGTATCTTTTATTCTTTTTTTTTTTTTTTTTTTAAGCAGAAGTAAAAAATTCTAAGTGGATTTGAGTTATTACAGTGCTCTATGATTGTCAAGCACTTTTCCTAAACAGATAGTAAAAATACCCCGTGGATTTTACTGCTTGTTAAGACAGGTAGAAGAGGCACTTTACTAGACTTACCCAAGACTTCCAACATGTTTGAGAGTCTGTATAGAGAAGGAGTTGCTCAGGTTTGGGCTGCATGAGAATGAACTTCTAAAGAGGCAAAGATTTGCACCAGACAAGGGAGCTGTGGTTCCACTGGGGTGAGGTTTATCTTGGCAGGAAAAAATTAAAAACACCATTACCAGTGAATTGGTAATGGTAAAATAAGGAATGTGATGCAAGAAGTGACTAGCAGGCATCTTCAAAAATAAGGGGCGATGTGTCCTTTCTAGAACAGCTTATCAGTCTCAGGGATGGTCTCAGTCACTTCATTTATAAAAGTGGCAGAAATGAACAGCTTTGGTACAAAAAAATTGCATATTTGAAGTACATGTGGAGAAGTAGACAGTTCTCTGAAGCTTCAGCCTCTACTGGAGTTCTTATCTCAGGGAGTGCCTGGCCAGATCCCACAGCTGCATATTTCCTGGTCATCATTTCTTCTGTTCTATTTATTTCATATGTATTTCCATCATGGTGTATCAGGCAAGTATGAGTGAGGCAGAATGCCTGCCCTGAATAAGGATTCCATCTCCAAGCTCTGCTGTAGTCAGTATCACTTGCAGAGACAATGTGCTGCATAGAGTCTCCTTTTCTTGTCTAACCTCAGCCAGGAAATACAACAGATGGGTTTCACCCTGCTATTTTGGCAAAGAGCAGCATGAAAATAGAAATAGCCCTTATTACATATGTGCTTCTCAGCACGATGCTTGTAATCCACAATAAATATCACTGAAAAAGTGCAAACTTACTGCCAGTGAGATGTTCATCATGGAAAAAACTTAATAGAACAAGCCTGGGAGCAAATGCATCTTAACCTTTAAGCTAAAAGCTGCTGCTGGGGTGAGGTTTTCTTGCAGGTGGGCATGCAGAGAGACAGCGTGTCCCAGTGTACTGCCACAAAGGGCAAGAAGACACAGTTACATATTCTTCCAGGAGCAGCAAATCCACTGTTGTGTGGTGATGGGATTTCCTCCAGGAGGGCCTGGGGGAAGTGTCAGGTTCAAAATATATGAGCTCAGCAGATGGAATCACTGAAGAGTTCTACAATGAGAACTTGATTTAATGGAGTTTGGGGAAAATGAGTGGGATAGCTGACACTTTTAGTTTCTCTTGATTTTGGTTTCTCTGATGTTCTGTGATCAAATTAAATGCTCTCATTGTAAAGACATTTCATGTCTGAAGTGTTACTGTGGCATGACAACATTCTTCTCATTGCCTTTTTTAACAAATCAGAAGGCTTAAGTCTGGTCTTTCTAGACACAGTACAGGAATCATTTAGGAACAGCAGTTGTATTATTCATTAATAGAAATAAAAGTCCTTTTTTGGTACATTAATGCTGTTTGATAATCTCTGATGTTAGTACTGCTACTGCCTTATGGACATGTAAAGTGTTTACCATAGGAAGTCTTAGTGCTGCATTTAAGGAAAGGGATATGACTGAATTTCCTATCAAGGTCCCATGGAGGTCAGTCTTGGAAGGTCTCTGTCCTCTGTGGTGGTCTCCAAAGGCTTTTCTGCACAAAATGCAGTAATTTCAATGAAGATTAGTTTTTATTCCTGCATCATCATCATCATCATCCTGCTGCTTGCCACTAATTGATCCTTTACCTTTTAAATTTTGTTCATGCCTTGTTTTCAGATTTTTTTTTAATGATTCCTGCTTTCTTATTCTAAGGTATTTGACACTGAGAAGATTAAATGGCTGCTCAATGTCTGCATAAGGCACCCTATGAAGTTTGTGTGTGGGGGGACTGAGTTGGGTACTGTGGACTGAAATAACTGTTCCAGCTTAGAATCATAGAACCAGTCAGNGGGATTGCCTCGACCCAGCTGCAGGACCGAGGCTTCTTCACAAACCACTAACAACACATCTGAGCCTTACCCAGAACATTCTGGGTGTCCTGGATATGAGATGCTACCAAATGACAAAACTCTGCTTGAACATATTTGTTTGCTTTACTGCTTTGCCTTCAAGAGTTGGGGTTATGGAAAGGATAAGGATGTTTGCTTAGTGCCTGTAGGGAGTTTCCAGTTTAAACAAAATGAAAATGCTGCTGCTGCTTTTCAACCCTTGTTAAGTGTTGGCCACACCAAGGTGATCTTTAAAATTCTACTTTCTTTGACTACTCCAATTAATTTTTTTTTAAAACTTAACAAAATTTTTATTCTGTGATTAAATAAGAAGGAATCTTGTTCAAATCATCTGTGTTTTAAGTGCTGTGTAAGTCTTTAGGACATGATGGAAGCTGCTCTTCCTCATCTGTCAATTGTAGGCTTATTCATGGAGATGGTGTCAGGATTTGCAGCTGGAGTTGAGTTAATACACTCCTCTTTGTCCCTGGTCCCAAAAGAGGGTATAAAACACAGTTTACATAATAACTTCAAGGTAACATTCAGGGCACTTGGTAAGCAGCTGATCCTAGTAGTGCTGTCTTTGGAGAAGGAGTGAGAATGGGTACTTCTGTTAGAGAGTCACCGGGGCCATACTGGAGAATGTTTTGGAGAACATTTATAGCCCATTCAAGCTTCTTCTGCCACCTTCTTGTTAGATGAATGTTGGGGAAAAAAATGAATGCAGCTATCTGTTGAGATTTGTCTGCTTTTCCAAAGGTAGTAAGATGCTTTACTGCAGTGTGTCTGGAGGTTAGGTGATGTGGTTCAACATCAAATGCTCCTGCAAGCTGAAGGGAAATTCACATTGAAATTAACTCAGATCCAATGTTTGTTGGTAAACTGAAAGGTGCTCCTGAGTCAGTACATTTCAGCAAAGAACTGAAACTGATGCCCCTGAGTGTGGAAGAGCTCAGTCTGCAGTACCAGTTGCTGCTTGTGCAGAGTTAGAGGGCTTGTCTTCACAGAAAGAAGCATCAGGAACAGGCAAACACTCCAGTTTGAAGGCTTAGTATCGATCGCCAGTGCTTCTAAAAATGGTTAAGCCTATTAAATTTTTTTTTTGGCAGAACCATTTTTAGAGCTTCTGAAGGCTATTAAACCCTTCCAAAAAGGCTCATAGGAACAGACAGTCTTTAAAATAAAGCCAAAGCTGTTGCTTCTGATTTACCCATCAAAACTGCTCTATTCTTACTCGTGTTGCAAGCTGCCTGACTCTAGTCAGAATGGGAGTGCAAAATGCACTGAAGGTTGTGAATTATTGCATATTTTGCCTCATTTTAAAAAAATCTTCAGTTAGTGGATTGTATTCTGTATTTCAGACAGCTCTGAAAACAAACATCCCTTTCACTGAAAAAATAGGTTTCTATTCTCCAAATTGATCAATTTTGTCCTTCCAGAGAGCCTAAATAGGCTCTGTGTTACCTGTGATCCAAAGCACTTATGGAGGAGTCCACAAAGCAAGCAGAGTGGTTGCAGCTGGAAAAGTGACCTGAAGAAGGATGATTTTCCCCTGCATACATTCACTGGCAGGTTTTGTTCAGAATGGAAGCATATTTTAACTAAAAGGTGTGGTGTGCCAGAGAGGTCACCAGTGGAGAACTGGGCCTGATGTGCTTAATGTGGATCATCTGGCATCAGTGGAGAGGCTGTGCCATGACAGCATTGGAAGGCATCCTAAATACAAAAGGGAATCAGGATATTGTACAGAAATAACCGAGATGACTTTGAAAACTGGGCTAATAAGAGTGCAGTCAAATTCAAAATGCAGAATTGAAGGTCATCTCTTCTAAGTGAGTTATAGCTGAGTTTTGTAGAGTAGGAACTTGCAACAAGATCCTCATTATAGATAAATGGGGCTTGGGTGACCATGGGATGTGCTTTAGCAGTCCCGGTGATGTGCAGAAGAACAAGGAGACAGAATTCTGTGCTCTGTCAGTTCGAGTTCATCATTTCTGAACAATTTAGTGAGTGGAGTGAAGAGATTGTCATGTAAGAGATATGAGGAGTAGAGAATATTTATCCTTGGAGAGGTATGGAATGGAGCAGAAGTGAATGAACTCGAAGCCAATGGCTACAGGAGGAGAAATGGTACAAACNATTCTATGATTCTATGAAAGGAATTATTTCATACAGCTTCGGTCCCAAGGGAAACTCTCCTCAAACTTGTGCTTCTAAGAGGTGTGTTATGATACCAGCAGCACTCAGTGCTTTATTCAAACCATTTCCTTTACCTGGGGAAATGGTGGATGCTCACAGCTTTACCTGAGACAACCAGCTCTGGAGTGAAAGCCTGTTGTGATAGCTGGTGTGATACAGGTCCCTTTAAGTGCAGACTAAATACGCCATGTTAAGAGAAGAACATATATAATGAGTCTGTGAAAGATGTCACCACAACAAAATATACAAATAGGCTTCAAAAGGAGCTCGGAAGCACCAAAAGAAAACTTCAAGGACAAAAATGTAAGAGGAAGTCAGTGGGCTCCAGGCACTCATTTCTAGGTGGCTATCAGATCAGTTGCTCACCTGAGAAACCTGATCAAGTCTTAAAAGCATGCTGCAGACTTTAGTCCAGTATCAACTGTTTCCTGAAATTTCTTGTGACACCGGTGAAGCATCAGCTACATTTACTTGAATACATTCAGATCCAGAGGAGAGTGACAACACAGGGAGAGTTCAAAGGTGGAAACATGTGGACAGCTCTGCATGTGAATGTGCACATGCAATAGGCAAGAGTTTTCAGTGTAAGTAAAAAAAAAAAAAGTAGATCTTTACTCTGCCAAAACAAAAAAAAAAACAAAAAACCCCCCCAACCAAAACCACTCCAGTCCTGTCATTATATACACATTTTGACTTTAAAAACAGCATTTCTTCAGGTGCTTTAAATCCAGATGTACTGAGGCTTTTTTTTTTTTTTTTTTNGAACAATTTAGTGAGTGGAGTGAAGAGATTGTCATGTAAGAGATATGAGGAGTAGAGAATATTTATCCTTGGAGAGGTATGGAATGGAGCAGAAGTGAATGAACTCGAAGCCAATGGCTACAGGAGGAGAAATGGTACAAATGCATGCCAAGGCTGAGGCTGAGTGCTGGAAGAGGATTCCTGATGGACAGAGCACCCAAAGCACACCCCAGCTTTCCAAGGAGAGGGCTGTCAAAAAATGCAGGGATTTCATTACTGAGAACGTTTGAGTTCGTGGAGCGGGTCCAGAGGAGGCCACGAAGATGCTCAGAGGGCTGCAGCAGCTCTGCTGTGAGGACAGGCTGAGAGACTTGGGACTCTGCAGCCTGGAGAAGAGAAGGCTTCCAGGAGACCTTAGAGTAGCCTTCCAATATCTGAAGGGGGCCTACAGGAAGGCTGGGGAGGGACTATTTACAAGGTCTTGCAATGACAGGACAAGGGGCAATGGGTTTAAACTGGCAGAGGGGAGATTGAAAGTGGATGTTAGGAGGAAGTTGTTTGCAGTGAGGATGGTGAGACACTGGAACAGGTTGCCCAGGGAGGTTGTGGCTGCTCCCTCCCTGGAGGTGTTCAAGACCAGGTTAGATGAGGCCTTGAGTGACCTGTACTAGTGGGAGGTGTCCCTCCCTATGGCAGGGGGTTGGAACTGGATGAGCTTTGAGGTCCCTTCCAACCTTACCATTCTATGATTCTATGAAAGGAATTATTTCATACAGCTTCGGTCCCAAGGGAAACTCTCCTCAGACTTGTGCTTCTAAGAGGTGTGTTATGATACCAGCAGCACTCAGTGCTTTATTCAAACCATTTCCTTTACCTGGGGAAATGGTGGATGCTCACAGCTTTACCTGAGACAACCAGCTCTGGAGTGAAAGCCTGTTGTGATAGCTGGTGTGATACAGGTCCCTTTAAGTGCAGACTAAATACGCCATGTTAAGAGAAGAACATATATAATGAGTCTGTGAAAGATGTCACCACAACAAAATATACAAATAGGCTTCAAAAGGAGCTCGGAAGCACCAAAAGAAAACTTCAAGGACAAAAATGTAAGAGGAAGTCAGTGGGCTCCAGGCACTCATTTCTAGGTGGCTATCAGATCAGTTGCTCACCTGAGAAACCTGATCAAGTCTTAAAAGCATGCTGCAGACTTTAGTCCAGTATCAACTGTTTCCTGAAATTTCTTGTGACACCGGTGAAGCATCAGCTACATTTACTTGAATACATTCAGATCCAGAGGAGAGTGACAACACAGGGAGAGTTCAAAGGAGGAAACATGTGGACAGCTCTGCATGTGAATGTGCACATGCAATAGGCAAGAGTTTTCAGTGTAAGTAAAAAAAAAAAAAGTAGATCTTTACTCTGCCAAAACAAAGAAACAAACAAAAAACCCCACCAACCAAAACCACTCCAGTCCTGTCATTATATACACATTTTGACTTTAAAAACAGCATTTCTTCAGGTGCTTTAAATCCAGATGTACTGAGGCTTTTTTTTTTTTTTTTTTGTAGCAATACATCCTGCCACCATTGAAAACCAGGGTGGAGAAAGACAATTGCATGGGGCTACATATTCTTGGTGCTGGGTTTGCTAAGGGCAGAACCAGGATCTCTGGGAGTCTGGGTTTTTTAAGCCTGAAAAGAGTGCAAAAAATTTGTAAATTGCTGAGGGGAGGGAGGGGGATTTCTGGTAGGAGGGAATGCTGTCAGCTCATCTCCAGGTGGTGGGTGTGATGCTGAGGCTGGTCCTGTTTGCTCCTCTAAAGCAGGCACTGCTGCCAGCTCAGGGCATGTTTTGGGGACTGCAGAGGTCCACAGCAATGTGGGGATTTTCTTAGGAAATGGAATGATTGCTGTGCTGCAAACATGTGAAATCTTGGATAAATGGTGGTTTGTAAGGAGGAGCATTTGGGTGTGTTTTCTGAGTGAAGAGTTTTCTTTCTGAAAGAAAAGAACACTTTAGAATAATTTTCTAGTTGCTAATAAAATGTCAGAGAATCGATTTTTTTATTTTAAACTGCTCTAGGCTGCCATAGTTAGGGGACAGCAGCTTACTTAAGTAACAAGGCATTTTAAGAGGCGTGTCCTCAGTTTATTAACTGAGAATTGTTCTATAAATGATCAGATGGAATGTGGAGATGGCCTTTGAGAAGATGAATGGCATGAGATGGAGCTGATGGAATTACAACTTCAAATCTGTTCCTGTTTACGTGTTTAATGTATTATTAAATGTCATTTGTTTACCAGAGGAAGCCAGTTTATAATGGAGCTAGTGTAAACCAAAATTGTTTTCATATTACTTGGGCTCTATTTGATTTGGGTTCCCCAACAGCATTTCAGAGTTCAGATTCCATTATTTATTAGCTAGAAAAAAATGATGGGCAAGGGCTTGTAGCCTGTGTTTAGCTAGGAAATCTAGGGAAGTTCAGAAGGTGGCTCAGTGTGGTGTAGGTCAAGTGCTGCCTGGCTCACCGCGAGGGGAGGAAGCTTGCTGGGTGTTCTTCTACACAGCTGCCTTACAGAAGTTAAAACTGGTTTTAGGGACAGCCTCCTGATGCTGTTGGTGTGGCAGAGCCAGCCTGCAGAGAGCGAGGCTGGGGGTATTTAGGAACACAAGCTCCTAAACTGTGAACTTTACCAGGGTCTCAGTGCTGCACGTTCTTCATGTGCCCCATTTGAATGGGGCAATAACCTCACCAGGGTCCTGCAGCCTGAGGCTGTGCCCAAATTCATTCGCTATGACTGTGGGAGATGCTGCATCTCCCTCCCTGGGAGGCCGCTCTGATACCTTTCCAGGAAGGTGGAAAAGCTCTCTTTGGTGCACTTCTCAAGGGTGAAAAATGTCCATGCAGAAAAACACATTTACAGCTTCAGGGCATCCAGTCCAATGGCATTCCTTGTATCCCCAAGTTCAAGCAAATCCTCCAAGTCACTCAGCAGGCAGCATGTGTCGATGAGCAGCGTTTGTCTGTCGGGTGGGACACTTGCTTTGTGCAGTGCTTTAACTTTTCCTCACCTTGAACACACTGAAAATTTGTGTACTTCAGTCATGGTGACTGCTGGAGTCTGACCAGTTAAGTTCACTTGGTGCAAACCCCTCCTGCTATGTTGGTCACCTGCTTTTATTCCTTGTAACACCCAAACCAGCAGCATATTTGAAGGAATAAATGAGAAAGCAAGGAGAAGGCTGGAAAGTAATTATTGTGGCTGTGGCATGGAATTCTCCAGCCAGCACTTCAAGGGATGTTTGTTTCTGTTGTTCCTTTCTGTTGTTATTCCAGAACGTGCTCTTGGAGGGTGTAAGCAGCTCCTCGGCCGCAGTTCTTGCAGTTTATCACAAGCTGCCAGGTTCGCTCAGCATGTAATTTAATCTTATGCCTGGGAGCATCCCCATTACTTGGTTATCGTGGAATTCTCCTTTAATAAAAATGTATGCTTTGTGATCTATATTTTATTAATTTGGTGAGTCACTTTATCGATTGCTGCAGATGCCATGCATGTATAATTTGTCACAGTTATTGGTTGCCTGTCAGCAGCTGCAGCACCACAGAGTTCTTGGCTCTTGGGGCACCTTAGAAACAGGCTGTGCTTGATTTACAGCAGGGAAGCTTTCTCCTGGCCATTACCATCAGGACCTGGGCTGACACTGGGTTGATCACTTCATGGCCTCTATCACCCTGTGTGAGCCCAAGGCTGGGAACAAATGACTAACACAGCCTAGCCAGGCAGGAACTTTCAGCAGCTTCTATGATGTAAAATGCTGGGGATGAGAGCAGGAGCAGCACAATACCAGAGAAGGGGTGCAAAGATTTTCTCACTATTTTAGTTTGCATTAAATGTAGGAATTATCAGAGGCACTTGACTGGAAAAAACAGAAGGAAATGCAGGGTTTTTAAAAATCTTTTCTTCCACAGTTGTTCATTTTCTGCTGTAGTACTCAGACGGTCATGAGTCCTGTTGGATGAAAGGTTTATTTCCATGAACAAATGTTAATGAATTTTGGTGTAAAAGACTATACCTTCAATATTTTATTATATTATTGAAGCAGATACTTATTTTCCAAACTGCTGGACCTTATAACAAAATCTGCTTTGTTCATAATGTGGCAGTGGGGTTACAGCCCAAATCTTTGCCTGCTCCAGTGCTGTGGTTGAGGAAGCTACTGCTTTTGTGTTGGTGCTTTCGAGGCTGGGTTCAGCACCCTGGAGCTGCTTCAAGTCCTGCACTGAATATGTGTCAGCATCACAGACTCTTTGGGTTGGAAGGGACCTTCAAGATCATCTCGTTCCAACCTCCAGCCATGGGGAGGGACACCTTCCGCTAGACCACATCCAACCTGCCTTTGAACACTGGCAGGCTTGGAGCATCCACAGCTTCCCTGAGCAATTTCTTCCAGTGCCTCACCGACCTCATAGGGAAGGATTTCTTCCTAATGTCTGATCTCAATCCATTTTCTTCCCAGTTTGAAGCCATCATTCCTCATCCTGTCACTCCATGTCTCCCTCCCCAGTACCTGTAGCCCCTTTCTGGTACGCTACGCTAAAGTCTCCCTGGAGCCTTTTCCAGGCTGAACTGTCCTCACCGTAGAGGTGCTCCAGCCCTCTGATTATCTTTGTGGCCTCCTCTGGACCCACTCTGACAGTTTTGTGTTCTTCTTTTGCTGGGGGCTCCAGAGCCTCTCCCTGCACTCTCTAAACCTTGGTCTCTGGTGCTCACTCCGCAAGCTCGGGGCAGCCTCTCACATCTGGCAGAACGAGCTGCTGGTGGGGCCCGAGGCTTTTGATCAGCGTGATTCTAAACGTACAGCTTCAGGAACCTCCTCGAACACTCCAAAAAAGTAAGGAAAGAGAAAAGAAAAAGGGAGGAGAAGGGGAGAAGGGGGAAAAAGATAAAGAGGAAAACAGGTGTAGGGGAGGGTTAAAAAGAAAAAAAAAGAGGAAAACAGAAAAAGAAAGGCAAAAAAAGTGGGGCGGGGGCGAATCAGGCAGGGCCGCTGCACCGAGTCCCGCACCGAACCTCGCAGCCGCCGCACGTTCCGTGCTCCCCGCCTCCGCCGCTGGGAACGAGCCGCGCTGTGGTTGGCTGCGTGCCGCCGGCGGGCAGCCGCTATTGGCTGCGTGCAGGAGTCTCTCCGCCCCAATTGGTCGCGCCCGCCTGCCCCGTATTTTCAGCAGCAGCAGCAGCAGCGGCGGTTCCGGTGGAGCCGGCGGCGATGCAAGGTGGGTACTGGCCCTGGCCGCTGCGGCGGCAGCCGGAGTCTCTGGCGGCGCGCACTCTGCCGCGGCCCGGTCTGAAGACTCCCCGGGGTTTGGCGATCGCTGCTCGTTCTCTGCGGTGGGCAGGGCTCTAGGGCCGGGCCGGGGGCAGCCGCAGCCCCACCAGGCAGCGCCGCGTTCTGCGCCGCGGGGATAACGGCGGTGCCCGGCCCCTGCGCACCCCGCAGCGCTCGGGTGCAGCCCGCGGAGCAGTAGCGGCTCTGGGCGCGGGGCTTCAGGGGCCGCATTCCGCGAAAGTTTGCACGGCCAGCGCCGCTGGGACCGGCCGAACACAGCAGTACCCCTGGCAGAGCCCGGGGCCGTGGCTGTATTGAAGCTGCTAGCAGCCGGAGAAGGCGGGGGCCGGTCCGTGCCCGTTCCGCTGCGGGGGCTGCAGGCACTTCCTGCGCGCAGGGCTTGCGGCTGCCGCTGTGCTCAGAGCTGAGGTTTGCGGGGGTCTGGATAGCAGAAGGGCCGCCGGGACCGGCCAGACTGTGCCCGAATCCTTGCGGAACATCCCGAGTCCTTCTCGGGAGTGGTTTCCGTGGGTGTGCTCCCTGTTCAACTGCTTCTTCCCTGCGGCCGGGACCGCAGCTCCCGGGCAAGGGGCTGATTGCGTCTTGTTCTCCGATCGTCCTTGGCTTGGGTTAAATTTACAACACGAAGTTAAACACTCACGGCCTTTACCTCGTTTTGTCAATTTGTTAGGCGAGTCAGGGACAAACGTGGTTCTGTATGGTTTTGTAACGTGCCTAGTGACGGGATCTGCTGTGAGAGCTGTGACGAATCTCGCCNTTTCAAGATCATCTCGTTCCAACCTCCAGCCATGGGGAGGGACACCTTCCGCTAGACCACATCCAACCTGCCTTTGAACACTGGCAGGCTTGGAGCATCCACAGCTTCCCTGAGCAATTTCTTCCAGTGCCTCACCGACCTCATAGGGAAGGATTTCTTCCTAATGTCTGATCTCAATCCATTTTCTTCCCAGTTTGAAGCCATCATTCCTCATCCTGTCACTCCATGTCTCCCTCCCCAGTACCTGTAGCCCCTTTCTGGTACGCTACGCTAAAGTCTCCCTGGAGCCTTTTCCAGGCTGAACTGTCCTCACCGTAGAGGTGCTCCAGCCCTCTGATTATCTTTGTGGCCTCCTCTGGACCCACTCTGACAGTTTTGTGTTCTTCTTTTGCTGGGGGCTCCAGAGCCTCTCCCTGCACTCTCTAAACCTTGGTCTCTGGTGCTCACTCCGCAAGCTCGGGGCAGCCTCTCACATCTGGCAGAACGAGCTGCTGGTGGGGCCCGAGGCTTTTGATCAGCGTGATTCTAAACGTACAGCTTCAGGAACCTCCTCGAACACTCCAAAAAAGTAAGGAAAGAGAAAAGAAAAAGGGAGGAGAAGGGGAGAAGGGGGAAAAAGATAAAGAGGAAAACAGGTGTAGGGGAGGGTTAAAAAGAAAAAAAAAGAGGAAAACAGAAAAAGAAAGGCAAAAAAAGTGGGGCGGGGGCGAATCAGGCAGGGCCGCTGCACCGAGTCCCGCACCGAACCTCGCAGCCGCCGCACGTTCCGTGCTCCCCGCCTCCGCCGCTGGGAACGAGCCGCGCTGTGGTTGGCTGCGTGCCGCCGGCGNTGGCGGGCGGCCCGCGGGCGCCCAGCCGCTATTGGCTGCGTGCAGGAGTCTCTCCGCCCCAATTGGTCGCGCCCGCCTGCCCCGTATTTTCAGCAGCAGCAGCAGCAGCGGCGGTTCCGGTGGAGCCGGCGGCGATGCAAGGTGGGTACTGGCCCTGGCCGCTGCGGCGGCAGCCGGAGTCTCTGGCGGCGCGCACTCTGCCGCGGCCCGGTCTGAAGACTCCCCGGGGTTTGGCGATCGCTGCTCGTTCTCTGCGGTGGGCAGGGCTCTAGGGCCGGGCCGGGGGCAGCCGCAGCCCCGCCAGGCAGCGCCGCGTTCTGCGCCGCGGGGATAACGGCGGTGCCCGGCCCCTGCGCACCCCGCAGCGCTCGGGTGCAGCCCGCGGAGCAGTAGCGGCTCTGGGCGCGGGGCTTCAGGGGCCGCATTCCGCGAAAGTTTGCACGGCCAGCGCCGCTGGGACCGGCCGAACACAGCAGTACCCCTGGCAGAGCCCGGGGCCGTGGCTGTATTGAAGCTGCTAGCAGCCGGAGAAGGCGGGGGCCGGTCCGTGCCCGTTCCGCTGCGGGGGCTGCAGGCACTTCCTGCGCGCAGGGCTTGCGGCTGCCGCTGTGCTCAGAGCTGAGGTTTGCGGGGGTCTGGATAGCAGAAGGGCCGCCGGGACCGGCCAGACTGTGCCCGAATCCTTGCGGAACATCCCGAGTCCTTCTCGGGAGTGGTTTCCGTGGGTGTGCTCCCTGTTCAACTGCTTCTTCCCTGCGGCCGGGACCGCAGCTCCCGGGCAAGGGGCTGATTGCGTCTTGTTCTCCGATCGTCCTTGGCTTGGGTTAAATTTACAACACGAAGTTAAACACTCACGGCCTTTACCTCGTTTTGTCAATTTGTTAGGCGAGTCAGGGACAAACGTGGTTCTGTATGGTTTTGTAACGTGCCTAGTGACGGGATCTGCTGTGAGAGCTGTGACGAATCTCGCCTCCTTCGCGATGCCAGCTGTAGTTATTCTGTGTGTTTCACCTCCGATCAGAGCAGCTCTCACCTTCTAAGCTGCAGTTCCTCGGTGGTTTCCGCGCTCGAAGTTCTTTCTGAGCGATCTGTTTGCAGACAGCAGAAAATTGCCACAGATCCTGCAGTCCCCCCTGTGCTGTGTCTCTGGGTACCGCGAGCTCTGTGTGCCCCGTGCCATCTCCTGCCCCACTCGCCCAGGACCCTGCGGTCTGACTGTGCTGGTTGCGGTGCAGGCGAACAGTAGAGATTTTGGGTGTCGGTCCCTGATTTGAGCAGGGAGCAATCACTGCCCCAATGCTTTTTCCCAGCGAAATTGATACTGAGCCCTTGCGGTGCCTTCCGTAGGAACTCGGGCAGAAATCCGCGTTGAGGTCCCTGTAGTCTACACCTGGGCTTCTTGTGATGCTCTTAACTCCTTGTTGTCCGTCACGGAGGCAGAGGGATGCTTTATGTCCAGGATGATTGCTGGGCCTAAAGACTTCTGAGGCTGCAGAGAGCAGCCCCTCTGAGCTGAAGGAAGAGCTTCGGTTTGGTCTCACCAAGCAGGAGCAGCTTCTGGGCAATGAGGTGGCCAGAGCAGCTGTGCAGCTGAGGACCCAGGTCCCTACCTCTTGTCTCTGCCCCCGCGGGTGCAGCCTGGCTGCTGAGAGGACCCTGACATCTTGACCCTCTTTGTAAGAAATAACGATGGATGGAAATGTCACCTGCTGCAGCAGCGGGGACAAACTTACATGCCTGCAGCTGTAAGTCACTGGACTGTCTCAAGTGGTGGATATCTAGGGGTTAAACTGAGTCTAGCAGCATGCTGTATAAAATAGATTGTGGATACCTGAGTGTGTCAGAAATGCAGATAGCTACACCCAAAGTATTTTCTTAATTATTAAATGAATGCTATTTATTTGTACAAGTGGTACATGCTTTTCAGACATAGCCAGCTACAGCTCAGTAACCACTGGTTAAAAGCAGAAGCTTCCATTCAAACATATTGTTGTCCTTTGATTTCATTACATAACAGCATGCATCACTTCTCATCCTTTACATAAACTTTTCCAAAGCATCCTGAGGAAACAGACAGAGCAGTGTCTGTGCTTGGGTGATACCCACAGGAGTCTGCTGTAGCCGAAAGATGGGTGTAAAGCAGCTGCAGCCAGGATGGCTGGTGATGCCAGCTTATGGTGGTGACAGAAGTGCGTGAGCTGCAGAGCTGACCTACCCCTTCATGTCCCCTGCCTGTCTGCTCACTCGGCCAGGCCCTTCTCTGCTCACTGTGTTGCTGCTGTGCTACAGATCCAGTGGCCCCAGAGGGCAAAAAAACCCCATGTTTTCTTATTTTTGTGCTCAAAATGGTAAATATTAGTAAGTGCAAAGGGAGATGCATGTTAAAAAAATCTTTTCCAAGTATAAACAGGTAGTAGGCTCTTCATAAATACTTTTCCTAAATAGAAAAGATACCAACAGAAATCAGACTAGAAAAGTAAAACTCAATTACTTGAGAATTTTTCCTGCATCGTTTCTGTTTTCTTCCCAATAACTTGAGTCAGCATTAGTGAATGCATAAATCATTGATTTATTAAACCCAGCCCTGAATTACCTGTTTTTTTGTGTTTTGTTTTTTTTTTTTTACCTGCCAATATGGCTGAATCCAAGTTTTAACAGGTATCCTTTAGTAGTTCTGTTGATAGTTGGTTATTTTTTCCTTTTTTGCGCCCTTGTTGGATGGAGAGAACATTTCCTTGCTAAAGGTGAGGGACTGCAGACTTAGCAACAGTGTCTGCTCTGCAGGATGTGACTTAGAGCAGCGCTTCCCCCTGACAGCAGCAATGTTTATTTCAGAAGCACAATTTCCATGTTTAAATGTGTGCAACCTGAGATTGGAGAACTCCTAATGACAATTGCCTGGCATGTTTGCTTTTAAATGGTTGTGCTGAAAGACAGTAGAAAAAACGAATGTGTAGTTTTAAAAGATGTGTAATTTTTATATCTGTAGTTTACCAGAGCTGTAATGTCATCACTGAGCTGCCAGTGCAGCATGGAACGCTGACTGCTGGTGGAGTTGCTCTAAGTGGAGAAATAATTTAAGCAGTACAAGGGTTTTTATAGCCCTCTTGTCACAATTAACTGTGTTTATGAAATATGAATTTACACAACATCTGCCTTTGGGGCTGGCGTTCCCGCTGGAGCCAGCCTGCTTCCCCAACCAGCAGCAGCGTGTCTGAAGCATTGTGGCGGGGAGGACGGGCAGCCAGGGCAGTGAGCAGATTCACTTGATGGCTATTGCTGGGAAGCTTGTGCAAGAAATGTGGATGTTTTCAGGTCCAAACCTCTCTTTCAGTTCAGTTTTAGGAGGGTGGCAGCTTGGGTGCAGCAAGGTTCCTGACCTGTAACTGGCTCATCCTCTCTCGCTTCCCCATGGCTCCTCCTTGTCCCCCTATTTCCTGAGCCCGTGGAAGGGTGGCAGGAATGGTGCCACATGTGGCATGCCAGCAGGGTGAGATTTGGGATCTGGCACACATCAGTATAAGCTATTTTTGAGAGACCAAAAGTCTGTTTCCTGTATCTGAGGACTTGCAATGAGATAAGTGAGTCCAGCTGGGCCTTGCAAGGTTTGGGGTTGGTTCATCTCAGAGCAGTGGGTTGTCTCCTCAAGATATTCCTCTGTATGTCTGTGAATGATCACCCTCTTAATGGAGCTGAGGGCTTCAGGCAGAAGAGAAGGGCTGACATTTTGTTTGGGTATACCTACCAAATTTGTCTGGTCCTGCAGCACTGTGTCTTCTGCTGGTTTATTTTCCTCCAGCGTTCGGTGTTCTGTCTGGTGTAACAGTTCAGGTGGGCTGTGCAAGTGATTAAAGTGCTGGCTGCTGGCTTTGCCATCATTATTTATGGCAAAATACTCACAGCTGTCCGTAAAGAAGCTTTGCTGTCATGAAGAACAGCAGCCAACTGTGCTGGATACTGCCTTTACAGCCCAATTTTAGAAGACAAAGTAGGAATAATACCAGGTGTTGTGTTGTGGTGAAGCCATCCAGCAAAATCTTCCTGTTCTTTTACACTTATCTCAGCCTGCTGCTTCCTGAGGCTTTAGTGCTAATTGTTCTCTTAGTGATATTTGCTAATTATTATAATTGATAGGTCAGAGTGAAAAATTCTGTGCAATAGGCAGTTGTTATGGTGCAGATCAATCATACTATCCTGGAGCTGGCTTAATCTGGTGAAGGAAAGAGCCCAGACTAGTTAATTATCTCTTTTTTTGAGTTATCCTTTTATAAAATGGGAATAATCATCACCATAAAAGATGCTTTAGGACTTATTAAATACTTCTGAGGCACTTAGGAATCACAGTCAAAAAATAATTGCCTATTAAATTGTCTACTTAATAAAATGTTTAAAATAAGTTCTAGAGTGCAGTGGGCTTCATAACCCTTTGAATAGATGCCTGTAGTTTATTTACCTGCTCAGCGACAGCTGAGAGCCATTGAGGGCAAATAGTTCTTTAGGAGACCTGTGTTTGCACAGTGAAATTATTTAAATCAAGGTTTCCAGTTCACTAGTTTAAATTACTTTTCCATTTATGATTTAGGCTTTGATTTAGATCGTGCTTTGTACTGTTCAAAATTTATCACCAGTACTGGAGCTGTGAACGTGGGACGTTGCTGGCAGGACTCACAGAACGTAATGTCGGTGTGTTTCTCTGGAATACCAAAGACTGAGAAAACAAACCCTTCCTTTTGGCATTTACAGCATTTGATATCTCCGTCTGCCTGTGTGGGAAATCAAACCAGGCTGCATACAATTGCATTTTAGTCATCAGGCTAACGGGTGGCCTTAGCATGAGAGGGACATTCCTGGGGAGAGGCTCTGCAGCAGCAAGAGTTGTGGCCATCAGCATCGTGAGGCTCAGAGGAATGTTTCTAAGATTTTCTAGAGAAAATAACATCAGTCTCTTCAAACACGAAAGGACTGAAAATGTTTGCTGATGCTCTTGTTGATTAGGAGTGATGCCATGGAAGAAACTTGCTCTGTTAGCAGCAGAAGTCCTGTGGAGTCACCTGGACTCCTCCAGCTTCTCATTGCTCCATTGTTCTGCCTAGCAATTAGATTAACAAGACCTCTCTAGATTATCTCCACACGTGGCAGACTGGCATTTGATTTTTTTCTCTCTGCTTAAAAACCCAAGCAGCTGAGATTTCCTTCAGGCAGTGAGGAAGTTCAGTCCAGAATCTCCAGAATTGGTGACTCTCGTTTTAGGGTGGCTGGGAGGGGGAAGAAGTGTTCCTCAGAGGGACATACTGTGTGCTCCTCCAACAGCTCTGCTTCCCAGCAGTCCCGCATGGGTCCCACCTGATGCAGCCAGGTGCTACATGGTCCCAGAGATGTGGGAACTATAGGTTATGCTCAGCACTGACAGCATGGTGCACTTCCCTCTCTGCTGGACTCCTTTTGGGTGCTGGAAGAGGATGGACTGCTCGCTCCTTTCACAGGACACATACACATTCCAAGATTTCCCAAAGGTTGGTGTCTCTTAGTTAAGGAGCATAGAAATGACTCTGGGCAGGGACTTGTAGCCCTGTGCTTGCCTTCAGGAAGGGTTGCAAACAGGGATATGATTTGCACCTGTTAAGATATGGGGATTTCGGCTTTGAATGGTGATGCTTTAGATTGCTGTTTGTGTTTGTATCTTTCAGGAGTAAATGTCAGATTATATATCTAGGTACTATAGGTACAGAAAAATTAACATCCTGCCATTGAATTAGTTTAAAAAAGAAAGAGAAAAATAGCCTAGCAGGCTACCACTGTTTGAGGTATGGATACCTAAGCTCAACTTGAGAATTCTTGGTTATTTTGAGATGCTGCAGTGTTTTGAACTGGACAATTGCTCTTTGAATGATTTGTGCTTTAATTGTAGTTGTGTACCTTCCTATTTTCATTCTTACTCAGATTTTAAATAGACTGACCTCTGAGCTGGTGCTCTGATACATTGGTACCACCCTTTTGAAACTCAAGATCAATTATTTTCTTTCCTAACCTTTCAAAAAATACATTTTAAAAGTCTGTTATTTGCTGAGTTGTTCAGCAGTGCTGTTTGGCTCATTTTTGCATGTATCCACTTCAATGACCAGAATGTCAGTGGAGGCTTTGTTTAAATATTTTTTTTCTTTATTTCCTCCCCCCCAACTCCCACCCACACATACACCTGTTCAGCTGAGTCTTTTGGGCCAGACATGGGTTTGGTTGCTTGGGCTTTCTCCCTTCTTCCTTCAGTTAACTGCTTGTTGTCGGTAGCTCTGGCAGGTCCCCTTCTTCTCTGGAGGCTGGCCCTGGCCAAGGGCTGGTTTCCAGAGCCAAAGAGTTAATCTGGTGGGAATTGGATTAACTGTTGCGGTAGCTGGTGATAAACATCTGCTGCAGTACTCTAGGAGGAGGAGATTGCTCTCAGGACTATTTACTATGTGTGTTGAACCTGTGTGCTTCACTTTCAGTTTCATTTTATTTTTTTGCCCTCCAATTACTGAAGTGTTTCAAAAGGACGTAAATCCAAAGGGCCTGTCTGAGACAGTGGTTATTTTGTGGCACAGAGAAGGAAATGTGATTTCTGAGTTGCGGTTTGTGTGCTAGAGCCTCCCAGTGTTCCTGACTGGATCATCTGTGTCCCTCCATACACCCTGCTGCAGGTGCCAGTTCCTGGGTGCCTGGCCATCTGGATGTTGGTGCCATGCCTGGGGCATTTGTGTGGCCTCTAGGTGCTGGTCCTGTCTTCCTCATAGAATGATCTGGGTTGGAAGGGACCTCCTCCAAAGGTCACCTAGCCCAACCCCTTCTGTGATAAGCAGGGGCATCCTCAACTAGATCAGGTTGCCCAGAGCCCTGTCGAGCCTTTCTCTGGATTTAGAAGCTCAGAGTGGTTTTGGCTGAAAAAGACCTTAAAGATCATCAACCCAAACCATTCTCTAGCTCTTTGAAGGCTGGCACTTAACCATGTCCTTCAGCACCACATCTCTGCCTTTTTGAAACCCTCCAGGTGCATGTCTCATGACAAGCTGTTTTTCTTAAGAGTATCATCATCCTTATTAGTTTAAAATCATGTTCAAAGCTTTTTCACTCCTATTTCTCAGCAGGTGAAAAATACCTTGTGCTACTTTTCCTATACCTAAGGTTTCCTACCACTGTCTAAGCAAATACCTGATTCTTTGACATACAAGCCAATCACCAGCAACATTAACTTCCTTTGCATAGTAGTGTAATGAGCATAAATGATTAAATGAGGGACTACCACACAACAAAGCTGCTTGTAGTAAAGTGCAAGTCTGCAGTTCTACTTCTTGCTGATTTTTCTTGAGTCTAGTGAAAACATTTGTTTTAGCAATAAATCTGTAAGAGCAGCTGTGCTGGTGCAGATCAAGCATGGCTGATCCAATATCCTGTCTCTGATGGTGATCAGCAGCAGGTTTCTAGGGGAAAGTACAAAAGCAGTGATAAAGTGATAACATCCAAGGTGAGATTTACCAGTTTTATGATGGTACCAGGGTATTCAGCATTAGCACTGGAAACACATTCTGAAGTGACTGACCTGCAGCGCTTAACAGGCTTGGCTTTCTCTGAAGACTCTGCTAGTGATAAGGTAAAGGAGGAAGAGCCCTTGAAAAGTAATGAGTAGTGTGTAACATAGAGAGAAATAATGGGCACATGGAAGAGTAGAGTGTAACCAGGACATGGAGAAGTAGTTGGCCTGAGCCTGGTTCAAGGTGAGAAAGATAACAGAAGGCAGAAGAAGGAAGTGTTAGAGAAGTGACACATGGGAAAGGGCAATGGGAGTGATGGGAGCATCAAAGAAACCTGTAGAAGCCCTGGATTATTCTGTCTGTAAATAAATGTCCATTCACATGAATGGCTAAGCACTGTCTGCGTGGGGATTATCTTCTGCAGGTTTGCACTGCATCCCTTGTTGCTTTGCCACACTTTCCCCAGCTTTCCAGACACCCAGGTTTTATTTTTAGTGCTACCCTGGTTTCTCTTCTACAGCAAACCTGGCCTAGCTTGCTTCAGTTGTTACTGAGCCCATCGAAATAGCAACTTGAAAATACTTAAAGCAATGTAAATGGTAATAAATTGTTCTGGTTTTGTGTGGATTAGAAGGTGCATCTAGGATGGACTTGTTTTTGGGTGAGATGTTTAATGCTGTGGAGCAAAAGCCTGTTACTGGTGTACAGATGTACTGGGTCTGTGCTTTAAGTAACAGGCACCAGGGCATTGTGTCTGGGGTGGTGGTGCTTTAACTTTCTCTTATCAAAAGTGGATTTCTAGGGAGCTTCACAGAGTCATATGGTAAGCTGGGAAGCTGTTACTGACTGGAGGGAATTCAGGGATAGTACCCACAAGGAGGTGTTATGGTGATCTGCTTGCCAAAATTGGTCATGTGCCAGGCTAGTACCAAACTTGTCAGGTTCGGGGTTTATTGTGTGTATCCAGGATGAGGAGAGATGATGATGTGTTTGGGTACCAAAGAGGCAAAAAACACCTTGAATTGAAACACTATGTACATAAGCCAGGAGAAATTGGGTACTTTCTGGTGACCTTGCAGAAGGAATTGACCTTACAGAAAAACTTCGTTGGGAGGTAGGACAAAGGAGGATTTTCAGTTCATAGACAAGGTGGATACAAGACCAAAATAATGCAGATTAAATTGGTATTTTGATTATATAGGGATATAAATAAACCAATAATACTGATCATGTTGTGTAGATGTAATACTGGAGTAAAGTTTTGTGTAATTAAAGGAAGGCAGTGCAGAAGCAGCCTCACCATGTGTTAAGGAGAGGGATCAAGAAACACCAGGCAGTTTAGTGTTGAGCTTCATTTACCTTTTAAAGAGGATTACAGGGAAATGATGCTTTCTCAGTGCCCCAGCAGGCTGTTCACAGCCTGGCACTCACAGCCTGGCGCCTGCAGCTGGTTTTCTCAGGCATGTGCTGTGGAAGGTGCTTTGATTTACAGCCCTGTGTTCCTGCCACAGCAGTGGTCAGGAGAGTCCAGGAGTGAGTCAGTCTCACTCTTTCTGCTGGAGCTAACCTTCTCAGGTCATTATCTGTGCTCCTTGGTCTTTGTAGCATCCTATTAGTAAACAAAATGCAATGCAACTTCCAGCTCTTCTCTCTGTAGGAAGACAGGAGCTCTAATGAGATCTCTGTAACACAAATGTTTCAAAACACAGTAATCTACTATGTGCTGGTTTGCTCCTTACTCATACTGTGGAGCTTTTTCTGCAGAGGTTTAGGAAGCCAACAAATCAACCTTTGGCTTCCCCACAATGTTTCTTGTGGTTAAAAAATATATATATATAATGTTAATCAGCCAGCTTAGAATAATCAAATGTTTTCCAGCATTTTTAAGAGAGGATTTTTTTAATGTGTTTTCTGATGCATTTCTCTACGTTAGCCTGTCAGCTTCCCAAAGTCCTTTTTAAACATCTCTGTGACTTCACTGCCATGGACAGATAAATACAGAGCATGGAGGCACAAGCATTAACATAGAATTTACCCTTGAATTTCAACCTTCACTTAAAATTTCACTTTTTTTATGTCCTCACAGACTGACTTTTCCCAAAGCAGATTCCTCAGAATCCAAAGGGAATCTGCTGGCACATGGCACATAGATCTGCAATAACTTTTTACGCTCAGACTTCATTGCCTTCTGTAATTTTGTTGTGGTTTCTTCAGTAAACAGAAATAGTTCTGCAGTTCTGTTTCTCAGCTGCATCTCACCCTGGTGCTAAGCTTCTGATGGCTGTGTTGGCATTGTTCAAGCATGAACAGCAGCACAGTAATTGCTGTGTTGTGATCATGTGCTGACTAAAGCAGCTTCTTATGGAATATTAAGAGTACCTATTTAGATGTAGGAATCTTTGTTCTTGGTACAGAAAATTCAAATGCAGAAAACCCAACAAAACGTTCTGGAGGGACATACAAATATTAGTAAGTTTTCAGTTTGGTCTTTAATCTCATTGCTCCTCCTCTCCTGGTCCTGCTTCTGCAGAGATCATAGGACTCTACCCATGACTGTCCCTGCTCCAGTACCTGGGCACAACAGGGAGCAGAGGTTTTTGTCTTCAGTTTATCACAGCCTTAGATTACTTTAACCTTATTTGGTCTTAAAAACTGACTACAGAGCTCTTATTTTCCGCAGCACTGAGGGACTGGAAGTACTTTTCATTTTGTGCAAAACGCAGCTGGGCTGTGGTGCAGAATTCACAGCACAGAGCTGTGCTCTTGGGCGTGGGAGCAGGATATTTTCCTTTCTGTCCTTAAACAACTTTTTGCCATCTATTTGTTTGTTCTTTCTTTCCTCCTGCAGTGCAAAAAAAAGGGCAGTCACTGGAAGGTAGGAATTGTACAACTGCTGGAAAGGACCTTAAATTGGTGACCTTCTGCTGACCTCTTAACAGTAGTGTTTTTCCCAGGGCTAGGCTGGTACCTCTGCCATCGGCTCCCATTCAACTTTTATCCAGAGTTGCTGACTTGCAAGCAAAATACAAATACAGGAAACATTAAGAAAGAAATTTCTCTTGTAAATACCCAGACAGTGCCTGAGTCCACGACCAAGCTACAGAAGTGTTTCCTGAGACTTGCTTAAGCGTTACAACTCTGCAGTAAGATTTTTGGGGATGGCTTTGGCAGCAGCTATGTCTCAACAGGCAAATGAGCTGCTCTGCAGCACCTTGCTTTTTGTGGACTCGATGATCTGAGCGAGAAGTACTGAGCAAACTCCACGCTCCTCGTTTGCTTGGAGGGATTTCAGAGGGGCTTGAGTGTAAATTCTGAAACACGTACGTTCTCTGCCAGTCTCATGTATCAGCTCCTTGCCATCCTTCATTCTCCCCCGTCTGACATCAGTTTCTCTCTTGTCCATTGAAAACTGAAACTTGAAGAGCTGCAGTTCTATACTTTATATTATTCTCTAGCCCGGAGCTGTTTTTAGTGTCTTTATTGCAGGCAGACAGATGGTGATATTTGGTTTCCTGTCAGTTCTAATGAATATAGATAGGAGTGATAAGAACATTTGCTTCGTTTAGCAAACTTCCTTTTCTGGCTTTTAATTAATGAAGTGCTCGCTGGAGCGCCGCTGCTCTTGCCTGTGGTGCAGCTACGTCGTGTGTGAGGTCCCACCTGCACTGTGGGGTAATGAAAGGGAGCTGGATAAGAACTCCTTCTCCCAGCACCCTGTCGAGTTTCCCTGGGCTTTGAATACAGCACAGGTTGGCTATGCCGTGTGCCGGTCCCAGCCCCACAGCAGCTGTGTTTGGGTGATGTTGTCGTTGTCTAACAGAATCTGTGGCTGGTGTTGGGAGCTGCAGTTAAGCCTGGGGGAGGTTCAGCTCAGCGTCTCTGTGCAACTCCTTAAATAGCTGAAGGTGCAATGTGTAAAACAGAGAAGAAACCCTTAGCTTCTCAAGCTTTTCCATTTGTCCTGCGTTGGAGAGAGCTGGAACATTAATCCTAATATTGATTTGCTTTTCAGATGGTCTGATTTCTGTGTTGGCTCAGCACAGACGTGATTTGAGGTTCTTGTAAGCTGTTTTATAGTCCAGTGTTCTTCAGACCTTCCTCCAGTGCTTTAAATTCAAGTTGTTTCCACATTGCTTTGGGATTTTTCCCCTTTCTTTTTGTGTAGATTGAGTTTGAGGCAGATTCTTTCTCTGTGCTTGTAGCCTGAGCTGTTTCAGTTAGTTTCTGCTTTACCATAGCAGTTTGAGTGCTTTAGTAACACAGGTAACCATGTGTCAATGTATATGAAAATACCTGTGGGAAGGCCTGAACATTGCCTGGGGATAGAAAAGCTTTGCTTTAGCTTTACAACTCTGAGTTAAGATCTTACTAGATGGAGAGGAGTGATTTGAAGTGAAGGACAAGAGGGTGAGCATTGAGAACATTTTTCTTAAGCATCTGTGTCTAATTCTAAAGAAACTTCATTGTCTCTTAGTATCCCTGTTTCCTGAGTTTAAAAGATGGACTTGATTTTGTGCTTCTTTTCAGGACTTTTTTTTTTATTGCAGCCTTATAAACCTTATGAGGATGGCAATTCTGTGCAGGAGAACGGCTGGGTTATTTTAGAAAGCTGTTCTGATACACTCCAACAAGCTTGTCAGGAGGCAGCAGTAGGAGTTATTTTATATTATTTCCTAGGTCTTTCTGAAAATGTCACTAAATGCAAACCTCATTCCTCTGGAAAAGTTCTCTCCATGAAAGATACCTGTGATTTAAATGAGTTAGAACCAGGCAGAGAATATTTCAACTGCTGCATTTGGTGGGGGAAGGTGAAGAATTGGGCGCTGGGTTTATGGCATGAATGGCACTACCTCTGCAGCAGTGACTGAGATTGGGAAGGTGTCCATCCTTCCTCAAGGTCATAAGGAAACCAAATCACAAAAATCATAGAATGGTAAGGTTGGAAGGGACCTCAGAGCTCATCCAGTTCCAACCCCCTGCCATAGGCAGGGACACCTCCCACTAGTNCCAAGAACATCTTCTGTTTAAATAAATACTCACTGTACTTGGGTTCAGTGTCAGCAACTTCACAGTCCTAGGGTGAGTTTCTGCAAGGGTGCTGAGAAGCCTTGCTGGCCATGTCAGAGGAGAGTGAAGGTCTGTGTTGGCAGCTCTAGCTTGGTTCCTTCAGCTCAGCTATCCGGAAAACAACTCCTGTGCTGTAGGAGCAAAACCTGTGCTTCAGATCCCAGCCAGGGTGACCTACCCTGGCTTTATTCTGAGGAGCCTTTCTTCTGAGCGAGAAGTTAACCTTGTGCCAGGCACCAGCGCAGCGTGTTGTGGTTGATGTTAATCTGTGTTACTGTCCTTGCTAAAGTCACTGCAAACACAGTGCGTGAGGGAGCCTCAGAATGTGTAGGCACTACTAGTTAAAATATTAAGGCTGTGCTCTTATTTCTTTCTGGTTCCTTGCTTGTCCTTCAGGAAACAACCATGTGCCTTCCCCCTTACAGCAAAAAACTGGCATCTGAATGGGTCTGCACCACTGCGTTTAACATGCCTACTGATGCATTTTATATGGAATCTACATCTGAATTCACCTGAAAATTCACAGAACAGAAACAGCTTTGATTCAGACTAAATAAAGCCTTTTTCCTCTGCAAAGAGACCAGAGTCTGTATTTGTGGGGGTTATTTTTCTTTAACATTTGCTGCTCATTCTCCAAATCATTTAGTGGAGCATCTCTCCTTTTTCAGTATTTGCCATTATCTCCAGCAGTCTTTACTCTCTCATAGCTCTTTCAGTCATGAGCCAGAAGGAAAAGAAAGCCATCCCTGGAAAAGAAAGGCCACAGGGCTCCATTACCTTCCCACATCCCTTCATTTTCTCTCCACAGTTTTGAAGATGTGAAGCAGTCTATATCAGCAGTCTCCATCCTTTCTTTTTCCTAACCTGATTCCTCTTCTTGCAGAGAGAAACAAAAAGAAGATACAGAAGAGATGTTGAAGAAGAAAGAGAAAAAATAGTGGAGAAATTCAGAACAGAGTTGGCTTTTCTAAGAGGCGTTATCCAGGAAGCAAAACCTGCAGCTTCCTTCCTCTTTTTCTTTTCTTTTTCTTTTTTTATTTTTTCTTTCTGTTTTTAACCCATCCTAGGCCTTGCCATTTAATAAGTGGGTCAGGAGAAAGGGCACAATTAGTGGTGACCTCAGTTGCTGTGGGTATGGAGAGCACAGTAAGAGAGGTGGGTTGAAGAAAATGTTGGCAGTCCCTCAATGGGAAGCTCACAGCTGAGCGCCAGGTTGCTGTGTCCAGATACCTTCTGTCACAGGGCTTTTGGGCTATGCCAGCCTGGTTGGGGCTGGATTGAAATGGGAATAGAGCAGAGGGTGAAGTACGGAACATTTAAACTTGCCCAGTCTGGTATGGGACTGTGTGTGTGGGATCAGTTGGGGAAAGGAGGAACCAGCCCTTTGAACAGGATTGTGGGGAAACAGCCCTAAAGCACTCTGAACAGGAACATTAGAAAACAGGACATTTTTTTTCATACTTCAAATTCTGACTTTATTAGTAAGGAATATTTCTTCTGGCCTGCATGTGCTTCCAGGTTTCATCTTGCTTTGTTTCCTCTGGTCAGTGGTCACATAGCAGGAAGGAGGCTGGTGTGGGATGTGGTGCACAGCTTGCAAGGATGGCAGTCTGTGCATTTCTGCTGAGAGGCTAACTTGACTTTAACATCTGAAGATACAGAGGAGGAGCTAACATGCAGCTTGTTACAGTCGGAGTGTGCTTCTGCCAAGGAACTCTTGTATTAATGAGTAGACCTGTCAAGAAGAAAACTTACAAACCATATGGTGACCACTACAAACCATGCAGTGATGTTTGTTTGTGTCCTGGTTTTAGCTCAGCTGGCAGCTGAGTTCCAGCAGTGCAGTGACAACAGAGCGGTTTTCTCCTTCCCCCCTGCTACGCTCTGGGTGGGCAAGAAGGAAGTGAGCTGGGAAAGCCAAAACGTCTGTTGAGATAAGGACATTTCCTACTCTGTTTTAGGGATATCACATTATACAAAGGGAAGGGGGGAAAAACCACCCAAATAAAAGCAAACAGGAGAAAAGGTACCAGTGATGTACACAGGCAGAAACCAAAACCAGCTGCTGCTGCACACAAACTGAAACCAGAACAGAAAGGCACAAAGCCCAGCCCGGAAACTGGGTGAGAAACACAAAACCCCCAGAAACAGGGAGCTTTACAAGCTATAGAATGTTACAAGTCACATAAACCCCAGCCAAGCCCTTTCCTGTCATGCTCGCTGTATGGTGTAGAGTATGTGATCCAGCTTGCTCTGCTCTCTGCATTGCTGGGAGGGGAAAAGCTTTATCCGCCCACCCCTTGTCCCTCCTAGTGGGGACAGTCAGCCAGTCAGCTTAAACCATGAGTCCTAATAGAAGATGGAAGGACTTGCTACCTGCATTCTTCAAGTCAGCTTTCCTTTCGAGTCTACATTTCATTTGATGTTCCTCATCCTTTCCTGGTGGAGCAAGGTTGCCATGACACAGCCGTACTGCATCATGGTCAGGGCTAGTGCTGTGTTTTTGGATGCTTTTTGAGTCCCAGTGGTCCTTGAGTCCTGGCATGCCATCTTCTCTTGAGCAGGTGGATCCTGTAGGATTACCCTTCCCAACAGCTTCTGTGCATTGATTATGTGCCCTCCACATCACCTACTTGTGTTGCCACCGGTGCCTTTTTGTATTTCATCTTCTGGAGAACATAATGCAAGTAAAACTTTCACCTTGTTGAGAAGGAAACCCCTGAGCAGAAAAGTTTTGCATCCCTGTAACTCAGCCCCCTCAGAAATGGAATCAGTGGGAGCAGCATGTCCCTGTTACTGTGGTAGAGATTTACCTCATGCAGCTGGGACCTCTCAGGGTCAGCTATTTGAAGACCACTGAGCTGCATCTCTTGTTGGAGATACGTTGTGGAAGTGGTGCTGATGGAGAGTGGCCAGTGTGTGGGGTGGCTGGTCCCTGGTGTGGAGCAGGAGTGCTACACCTTGGGATGACACTGGTTTATTCCGTTTACCTCCAGGAGAAGAGCAAAGTAAAGCTGTAAGGGCTGCAAAATCTGCTCATGGGTGCTAGCTTAACACAATGTAGTTGACTGCACACATCTCCTGCTGCTGGATGTAGAGGATCAGGCAGAATAGTCTGAAATGTTTGAGGGCTTTTTTAGGTCATCAGGTTTTGGGACATGATAGAAAACTCTGTCCTGCCATTTCTCCATGTAGGGCTAATTCTATGGTGTTGAGCCTTTCTCCTTGTCATGGGAAATAAAATGGCAGTTCTGTCTATGGTGATACCTCTGCTACAGAGCATTCTGGTTAAAGAACCTGGGATCATTATTCACATGATTTGCAGCATTTTGGAATTATTGTTACATAAAAGCTAAAAACAACTTCCTGGAGAATTTGGAAGGAAAAAAGAGGTTAGTTTTTCTGAAAGCTGTAGCTCAGTCATCTTGTTCTGGTCACACAGGGCACGTTTGATTGATGGGCAGCAGTAAGTGGCATTTTCCTTCATGAAACACCTTGCTTATTGCTGCACAGCTTTATAGTCTGTTCCTTCAGAAACAAGGTTCTGAAAAAGTGCTTTGGAAATGTCAGGTTTTATCAAATACAAACCCAGGAACATTTAAATTTTTCTCAATTACAGGATCAGTGCAGAGGAGGCAAATTAGAGCTGAAGGATGCTTCGTGGTTTCTGCTTTATACTGAACGTTTGTGCATCTGTATTTTTATTCTTCTGTATGTCATATGGAGAGGTCACTCTGTCTTTCAACTTATAGATGAAGTAAGCTGGTAGTAGGAGACTACTCTAAAGCAAATGTTTTTCAGCAAAAAAAAACCCCAGCAACCCTCAACTACCTTTGTCACTTGGTGGACATTTATGGTGCTGACTAATAATAATGATTTGTGATGTTGCAACAAAGAGATGTTGATGTGGGACGCTTTGTTAAGGGCAAAAAGATGACACCCTTGGGAATAATGCTGTCCATAAAAGCCAGGAAGCTTGGAGCCAAGTACAGCAAGCAGACAAAAGGTGTTGTGTGCCTTCAGCAGATAGGAAATGGAGGTGAGCAGCTGTAATGACATCTGCATGCAGTGGCAAAAAAGTCTCGAGTTGTGCCCAGGTATTCCAAAAGCTGTTAAATGCAGGGGTTTGAAGAGAGATGATAAAAGGAATAAGGGAAGGCAACAATCACAAAATCCTTGGCTGGTTTGGGTTGGAAAGGATCTTCAAGATCATCTAGTTCCAGCTCCCTGCCATGTGCAGGGGCTTATCCTACTAGACTGGCTTGCTCAGAGCCCTATCCAACATGTTTGGCAAAGGCTTGATGAGGGAATGTGCTCATCACTTGGAAAGCATACAGTAGATGACTTCAAGATCAGCTGAAATTGTGGTCCTCATCAGGCTTTTAATTTGAGAAGTAGAAGTAGCATGACTTACATCCTGCCAGAAAGATCCAGGGAGAGAGAGACAACCTGCTGCTGCTCTGCTGTGAAGGGCAGCCTGGTGGCTTTATCTGCCAGGATGGGTCATCGGAGACTACTGAAGGCTCAGGGGAGGGATGGAGAGACAAGTGATAGTTCTGCTTACTGAGAGCACATTGTGTACCTCTTGCAAAAGCTCAGACTTGGTTTCATCTTGGGGAAGCACAGTGTTTGAGCTGCCAGCAGGAAGAGGATGGAGTTTACTCAAATTAAGGAACAGGATGGGCAGAGGAAAAGGCAGGATGTCAACGTCAGAACCTCAGTGGGTGCTGGAGGAGGAGAATTTGTTTTGGGGAAGGGAGGTATGTCAGAAATCCACATAGGAAGAGGGGACCTCAAAGGTCAAGTATTAACCAGAAGTGGCTAATACCATGAAAGGACAGGAGTTTGAGGAGGGTGAGGCTGTTGCAGACACTTGGGCTGAGGAGGGGTTTAGCACTGACTGCTTTGTTAAGCAGTGGTAATGGAAACTGGAATGCAGGGCTGGAAATCAAAGTCTGTGGTACCTGAGAGAGGATTTCTCCTTGATGTGTTAGACCTCTAATGGAGTCTTGGTTTGAGAATGATTGTGGTTATTTTCTTCTTTCTTTCCTCTCCTCATTCAGACTGAAAATAGAACTTTATGTAACGACAAAAGAGATGCAATTTGTTTCTTAAAAGAGATCCTGAATGCTAATACGTCAGGACAGTGTTTTGGTTTTGTTCCTGTTCCATTCCTCCAACCAGGCAAAGTCACATGGAATTTGTCATTAAATCAGAAGGACACAAAGGTTTTCTCAGCAGAACGTGGTGTCAGTACTTCAGAGTTAGAGAGGAACTGTGCAATTCCATGCTGTATTTTTCCTCTTGCACTCCACTCATCACAAGATGTTGTTCCCATTATGAGCCCTTCTGGAAATGGTGTCACTTGTAATTTTTTTTTTTTTTCATTTTCTCATGTTTTTATTATTTTTTTTTTTAATCACAAGCTTTTCAAACCGAGTCTATCTGCTCCCTATAATTTCCAAGCAGAGAAAGAGACTTCCTAGGGCATGTTCTAGCCTTTCTATTTCAGTAACAAAGATCTGCAACTTGGTGGTGGAAGGCAAATGATTCGTTTTGTCAGGAAAATGCCACTTTGCTAAGTGGTTGTCAGGGCACATCTAAAGCAAATACATAAAGATTAGAAGCAATTGTCTTATGTAAACGGTGAGCAGGACCACGGGAAGCAGCTACTGAACCAACAGCCAGGAAACTTTGGAGGGGTTGCAATAAATATCTTGCAGTGTATATGTGCAGGGTGGTGTGGGCTGGGAAATGGTGGGGCTGGTTGCCAGGAAATGTTTGAACGTCGTCGTTGCTTTACGTGGGGATTTGGGTACCAGTAAACACAATTTCTCCTGGGTTTCCATGGCTTGGAGGAGCCTTAAGTAACCCTAATGGAGTTTTTTCCCAAGCAAAGCAGGCTGCAGTGAGGGAATGGTAGTTAAAGCTCTAAGGGATGTGGGGAGCTGAGGAGATGCCTTGGGAAGTCACTGCAGTGTGGCAGTGATGGATCGAGGTGAATAAACCATAGAATGGCTTAGGGACATTAGATTATTTACTCCAACCTCACTGGCATGGGTAGGGATTGAGATCTCTCAACTAGACTGCATTGCTCAAGGCCTTATCCAGCCTGACCTTGAACACCTCTGAGGAGGGGTCATTCACAACCACTCTGGCAACCTGTTCCAGTGCCTCACCACCCTCACAGTGCAGAACAACTTTCTAAGATCGGTTCTAAACCTACTCTAACTCAGCTTAAAACATTTCTCCTGCTTAAATTTGGAACCTCCATTTGACTTCCACCCGGCCCAGTGCTCACCCTTCACATTCATCCATCAGTTTCAGCATTGCTGGTCCTCTGATCCTTCAAAAAAGCAAGAAATTAGATTTCCATTTTAGCTCTTTGTTGAGCACTTGAGAGGAAAGTGCTGATAGAGGTGCTGCACTTGGTTAACAACAGCAATCCAAAGGCAGGTGCTGTGAAATCAGTGCATGTTTGCTTTGGTTAGCTTCCTTACAGCACTGGTTTATTTTTTGGGGGTGAGGCTGTCAAGCCCTCTATAGGACTCAGCATTTTTTGCCCATTTCAATTATTAGGTCTTTTTGCAACTCTTGTTTTTTTTGTTTCTTTGTTTGTTTTTTCTCTCTTGGTCCAGCTAGATCACTTGATGGTCTACCAGCAATTTGGCACCATCTTCATCACATCTAACCCCAGCACTTCCTGGGTATCATCTCCATGATAAATTCATGCTGATTTATTTAAGCATTGTAAATGCCTTTACACCTCCTGACCCTTTTGATCACTAAACCTTGACCACAGCCTGGATTTGCTCTTCTGGTGGCTTTGGTGGCAGCATTGCTCTGTTGCCAGCAGTACTGTAGCTTCATGGCATGACCTGAACTTCTTGAGCAGTCTGTGTTTCCTAAATCATTGTGCATTTTGGAGCCCTGCTTTGAGAAGAAGGTTGGGTTAGGCCAGATGATCTCCTATACTGCTTTCCAACCAAAGTTATTGTAAGATTTTATGCTGAAGTTTGGAATATCTTTGCAGCTTGAAGTTAGAAAAAAACGAAGGGGAAAAGCTCTCGTCTTGAGAATTTAATTCTGGAGACATTCCAGCATGGGCCACTGTTTCACATATTTAATAGTCTGCATTTCATAATGAGGGCAAAAAGAGCATTGTTCCAGCCTTACATTTGACTGGAATTAAACATGCTGTTTAAACTGAGCCTTCTAAGAAGTGTTTCTAAGTTTATTTTTATTCTCAGTTGCTACTAAAGCTAGTTAAGGGGGATGAAAAATGTCTCATTTGCAAGTGTTTTTCTTCCTGTTGCCAAATATTGTCATTCCCTCTTCTCCTGCCTTGCCTCCAGGTTATGAAAGAAATCAAAATTAACATGCCTGTCCTTATTAATTGTATCTTCTATTTACACAGTGCAATGCAATGACAGAACAAATTTCCTAATGCACCAAGATCTTTGTCACCACAGCTCTGGGAATATTGCTGTACCTTTCTTCTCCTTCCACCAAGTCATTAAACTTTTTTTTTTTTTTTAATCAGAGAAGTGGCATCTGGGGAATATGGAGGCCAAAAGACATGTTTTGTGAGGGTAAGGAATGTTCCTGCTGGTCTGGCTGCAGGTAGATGTCTAACACAAGCAGGACGTGGAACTGTTGGAGTGACTACAGAGGAAGGCCACAAAGATGCTCAGAGGGCTGCAGCAGTTCTGCTATGAGGACAGACTGAGAGAGTTGGAGCTCTGCAGCCTGGAGAATAGAAGGCTTCCAGGAGACCTTGGAGTGGCCTTCCAGTATCTGAAGGGGGCTACAGGAAGGCTGGGGAGGGATTATTGACAACATCAGGATGAGGAGTAATTGGTTTAAACTGGCAGAGAGGAGATTGAAAGTGGATGTTAGGAGGAAGTTGTTTGCAGTGAGGGTGGTGAGACACTGGCACAGGTTGCCCAGGGAGGTTGTGGCTGTTCCCTCCCTGGAGGTGTTCAAGGCCAGGTTGGATGAGACCTTGAGTGACCTGTGCTAGTGGGAGGTTGGAACTGGATGAGCTTTGAGGTCCCTTCCAACCTAAACCATTCTATGATTCTGTATNACTACTCTGGCGGAGGGGTTGGGCTCGATGATCTCTTGGGTCCCTTCCAAGCCCTGACATCCTGTGAGCCTGTGAAATGGAATGATCAGTGGCAATCAAATGCTCACCAGTCTGCACAGTTGTGGTGTGCAAATGACCGAGCTGCAGGGTGTTGTTATGGGATTATTTCTAATAACAGTGTTGATTTACCAGTCTAGGTTTCCCTCAGACATTTGACTCAATACCATGCAGCATTTTAATTAGAGCAGCAGAATGATCCAAAATGAGCACTGCAGAGATGAAGTGGATTTAAAATGAGCAGTTGTCCTGGGGAGAATAATGTTGTCTTGATCCTTGTTGACGTTTTTATCCATGATATGGAAAAATCAGTGGGCATCATTGATTGTGGTCAAGACAAAGATGGAAATGACTGAAGAAGTCCTAGGCACAGGAGGCTCAGGATCACCTGGTTTAGTGGGGTTAATTTCATGTCAAGTCTGATGCACAGAAGCAGAAGTGGTGTGACGTGGTGGTGGGTTATCTGGACAAGCAGTGACTCCAAGTTAGGATGGGTTAGCAGATGAACCTGAGCTCCCAGAGCTTTCTTGGCAGAGCTATGGCCAGAAGGACGTTTTGCTTCTCCTTGGGGGACAAGGAGCTGCTTCTCCAGTGGGACTGAGTGGAGCTGAGGCAGATAGGTCTTTGCAGCAGGTGGGAAAAGACTTGGAGAAGATGCACAAGAATCATTTAGAGGCCTGGCACACCATTGATCTGAGAGAGAGAGGCTTGAGTGCTTGAAGAGAAGAAAAAGTCCAAGGTACTGCAAGTTAGATTAATTCTAGCTAGATGTGAGGGGATCTCTGCCAACCTTAAGATGAAGCCCTCAGTCAGCAGTGCTGAGGGGTGTGCAGAGGGTGACTGCCACAGCCCAGAGCAGGGGGTGAGTGTGCAGGAGCTTGAGGATGGAGCCAGATGTTTCTGAGCCACAGAAAGCAGAGGTCTCCTTTGCAGCTCCCCGGACAGGAATTCTTGGTGCCAGCAGCAGCATCTGTAGGGCTCTGGACAGAGAGTTGTGGAAATGCTATAAGGGGAAGTATGTGTTGTAAAAGGGAATAAAGAGGAGTAGGGGCAGCTGCTCGGGTGCATGCTGCATGGGGAGCTACAGGGAGGTTTCTACCATATTCTGACTCCTTTGTGAAGGAGAAAGTTTGGTGCTTTAAGAGAAGAGAAACAAGCAAAAGCCAACCTAAATAATGTACGTTTGAAACAGTGACACTTCATAGGTGTGTGTGGGGGAAACCCTCTGTGCTTCAGGAAATAACAAACCCAGTGCATGGCCAGGCAGTCTGTGTCATATTTCTGACTTTGGGAAGCTTTGTGACCATTCCCCCAAAACTTTTCATCTCCAAAGTCAGTGTAGCTTGGCTGTTCTTCCTTTGAACTGCAGCTGAGCCACTGCTGGGCCCACTCAGTTGTAGAAGGTGAGTGGATTTGGCTGCCTTAGGGTCAGGGCATGCAAAGCTCCATGACGGAGCCTTCAGAGAGCCAGAAAGTGTGGTGGGAGCTGCTGAGCTGGGTTCCCACAGCCAGGCCCTCCCTGGAGACCTGCAGCAGTATGGGTGGTTTGGCATCTGAGGGAGATGATTATTTTTATTATTGCTTTAAAGCTGATATTAAACCAGAGCCTGTTCAGGGGCTTCTGCCAACGAAAACAAAAACATTTACAATCTAAGTGGGGCCCTTCGGGGCTGTGCCACAAATCAAAGCTTCCCAAAATTATTCAAGTGTACATGGAACATCTGGGACTGCTTTGGGGTTGTCTTCCCTGGGTTTTGAGGTGATGCTATAAAGATCCAAGATGTTTACTAGTTTCTTCAGCTTCCTTGAAGAAATTCACTCAGACTATTTAATAAGTATTTTGCTTTAATAAGTAGTTTGCAAATACTCTCTGTCAGTTCTCGTGTCTGTGACGTGTGTCGCTGCAAACACATCTGCAAGCAGAAATGGGATCTTCAACTGAAAATGAAAACCCAATGAATTTCACTTGGAAGGAAACAAGCACTTCAGAGAACTGGACTCTGAGAATGAAGCATTTGTTATTGTTTGAAAGTTTGAGGATTTCCTGCTGAAAAGGAGCTGAAGTTGGCTAGCACCCACCCGCTTTATCTGCCTGGCCCCACTGCAGCTTGTTTTCATTCTCTGCATCCAAGAGATTTCTATAAAGCCAAGAACCTTTGGCATTTAAAGAATGCAAATAAGTTAAGATAAATAAATTTGTATTTATTAAATGCTGCAGGGATCCAAGAAATGACGTGAGCACTGCAGGTAGGTGTAAGCTGTGGGTAAGCTCAGGTCAGCTGCAGAGAAGAAGTGGGCTGGTTAGGATGGTAGCCCTCACTTCAGACTGCTCTCTTGATCCAAGTAGGAAATAACAAACCAAAGCAAATCAATCAGAAAATCAGCAGAGGGTTTTCAGTGGAAGCACTCTCAAGTTTGCAGTTAGTTCCATGTAAACATGAGGAAGAATTTTTTTCACCATGAGGGTAACAGAACACTGGGAGAGGCTGCCCAGGGCAGGTTGGGGATTCTCCCTTTCTGGAGATACTCAAAACCCATCTGGGTGTGTTCCTGTGTGGTCTGGTATAGGTGATCCTACTCTGGCAGGGGGGTTGGACTGGATGAGCTTTCAAGATCCCTTCCAGTCCCTGACATTCTCTGATTTTGTTTTAGGAGGATGACTGATACCTGGTGTTTGTCATGAGTCTTTGCATCACAGGCACAGGTTATTTGTTACTGTGTGGAAGCAAATGCCATCCACTCATTCCCTGAAAGCACCTTTTGTAGGTGTCTTTTAAATAATTGGAAAGCAAGAAACACATTTTTTCTCTTTTTATGGATTTCCTAAAATACCTCTTGTGAGCTATTCCTTGTTATCTTGAGGGAGGAGGCAGTAAAGGAGTTGCCATGGCGATGCAATTCTGGTTCCATCACCAGTCAATACAACAGTGCTATGTTAGAGCTTGGCCCATCTGTTCCCCTCCTGGGGACCCCATTCAGCTGGAGGTTTCTTTTGTGTTCCCAAAGTGGGGCAATAAGTGACCTTCTATTCTAGGTGGAATGTTCTGTGGGTGGATAATAACTTCTCCCAGCTGTGGATGCTTGCTGTACCCTCATCGGTGGATGTTTACCTTACCATGAGGGCTGAAAACAGAAGGATTTTAAAAATTCCAGATAAAATAATGAAAAGCTTTACAGATATCATGGGTTTTACTTTCAGCAATAATCTGCAAGTCCAGTTCAGAACTGCAAAGTGCCCATTGAGCCCAGTGCTTGAGTGAGCAAATGCACTCTGTGTCACTGCACTGGTTTCACTGCCTTGCTTTGAATTGGAACTGTCTTAACGAATGTCAGGTCATGAGATTTCCTTTAGTTGCTTGTAACTGAAGCCCAGCCCCATGGGAATCAGGCTTTTCTGGCTGGAGGGCAGACTGAGCCTCAGCTTCCAGCCGCAGAACAAGGGGACACAGTCTCAAGCCGTGCCAGGGGAGGTAGAGGCTTGATATGAAGAGGAAGTTCTGGACAGAGAGAGTGGTTGGCATTGGAGTGGGCTGCCCAGGGAGGTGGTGGAGTTGCTGTCCCTGGAGGTGTTCAAGAAAAGCCTGGATGGGGCACGTGGTGCCATGGTCTGGTTGATTGGCTAGGGCTAGGTGATAGGTTGGGCTGGGTGATAGGTTGGACTGAATAAGCTTGGAGGTCTCTTCTAACCTGTTTGATTCTATGATTCTGGGACCTTGCTGTATTGCAGCATGGAGGAGAGCGAGCGAGACTCACCTCTGGGTTTGGAGCACGGTGCCAGCACTCCAGTGGAGGCAGGCTCACAGGATGTCAGGGGTTGGAAGAGACCCAAAGAGATAATCCAGTCCAACCCCCGTGCCAGAGCAGGACCATACAACCTAGCTCAGGTCACACAGGAACACATCCAGACAGGCCTTGAAAGTCTCCAGAGAAGGAGACTCCACAACCTCTCTGGAGAGCCTGTTCCAGTGCTCTGGGACCCTTACAGTAAAGAAGTTCCTCCTTGTGTTGAGCTGGAACCTCCTGTGTTAGAGCTTCCATCCATTGCTCCTTGTCCTATCCCAGGGAGCAAGTGAGCAGAGCCTGTCCCCCGCCTCCTGACCCCCAGCCCTCAGATATTTATAGACATTTATTAGATCCCCTCTCAGTCTTCTCTCCTCCAGACTAAAAAGCCCCAGGTCCCTCAGTCTCTCCTCATCAGGCAGTGCTCCAGTCCCCTAATCATCCTCGTAGCCCTCTGTTGGACTCTCTCCAGCAGATCTCTGTCCCTCTTAAACTAAGGAGCCCCAAACTGAACACAGGTTGTTCAGCAGCAGAACCTCCAGCATTTGCCTGGGCTGTGGTCGAATTCACTGCCACAACTGGGGGCAGATCCCCTTGGGGTCTGGGGGTGGGCACTGGTACTGACCCACATGGGGCTGAGGAGTGACTGTGAGGGTCTTGGAGCTGAGCCATGTGGGGATGGAGATTGCAGAGGGCTATCTGCTGTTGGCTCAGGTGATCAGGAACCAGAAGTGCTATCTCCAGGTTTAATTTTCTGGTTTGTAGCAATAGACTCTGCAGAAATGGAGCATCATTGTCTAGCAGCCTTACTGGGCTAATTGAGCCTCCTGCTCATAAAAGGTAATTAAATACAGACTGTGGTAACTGTAATTAATGAATAAAGGTGGAACATCGACGGCAGTGGATATGTAACCAGTTGGCTGTTGTTTCACAGGTCACTGGGTAACACAGGCACTGCTGGGGATGTAGAGTGCCCAAGGAGGTGCAGCCATATCTCAGCGGCTGTGTCCAGTCTAGGTCTAGAGGTGTTTTGGATCTCCTCTGAGATGTGAGTTTCCACACAAAGCAGATGTGTCTAACTCAAATCATAGGGCTTGTATCCCCTGATTTATGTGATGGGGGCAAGACCATGCCCTCTGATACAGAAGGTTGTTGGCTGACACCAACACTGAAACCCTCCAGCTCCTCTTTATCTTGCTTTCAGGCAGCTGAGCAGTGGGTTGAATGGAGACTTGAGGCATATAATTTGTTGAGGGATTTCAAGGCTCAACTCAGGTTTTGTTGCTCTGAATGATGCAGCATTGTCCTGTTTGGTCTGTGACTCTCAGACAGCTTGGGGCTGAGCTGTCTACACAGCTCCCCATGGTTTATCTCTGCCTAGAGATGGCCTCAAGGTGGTCCAAGGTTGGGGTTTGCCAGGGGAGAGCTTCTGAGCCTGTGGGTGCCCACACCCTGCTCAAGGACCTGAGGCTGGGTGGTAAGCACTGCCACAGTGGTGGTGGCATTTAGACCACCTTGACTTGGCAGACATTTTTGACTGCTTGCCACTGTTTGACTTAATACTATTAATTTCCAGATTGTTTCTTTTAAAGAAATGATAATTTGTTCAAAACATTAGAACATTTTTTTTTCCTTCTGTCTGTGAATTCCCAACTATCTCCAGCTGCTGCTGAAGAGCTGTTTGCCAGTGGCTCTTTTGGATCCTCACAGGAGAATGTGTAGATTTTAAAATCTCTTCAACAAAAATCAATTTCAATTAGTCTCTGCTTTCTCACCTCATCACTTTTGGGAGAGAGGTTCAGCAAGAGAAATGGGAGGTTTTTAGCTTTACCACTGGATATTGGTAGAGACATTGTTGACATTGTTTATGGACTCTTCAAGGGGATGGACACGGAGTAACAAATAAGACTTTTCAGTGACCCGACTTCTGTCCAGGGAATCTGGCATGACTTGTATATGGCTGTTTACACAAGGAAAGAAATGATCCAGCCTGGCTTCTGTATGGAGAAAGCACAAGGAAGAGACAGTAAATCATTGTTCTGCTAAGTTCATGACATCGTATTTCAGCTCAGATGAACTCACTCAGTGGTCTCCCGAGAGCGAGGCAGTGGAGATCATGAAACTGTTTCTCGATGATAGTAAAGAGTTTGATTCAATTTGAAAATAAGGTGGTTGGATGGCATTGCTACAGCACTTAGAGTTTATAAAAAATTAATTGTAGCTCAGATAGGGGATGACATTTGGACGTGTACTGTGCTTTGCCTCGGGTGCTGTGGAGGAAAATACTTCTGCAGGAGTCTGGGTTAAACAGCTGGTGGTGGAAACCTGCCGCTTGGGTGCCAGGTCCTGCCACTGAGTTCAGTCACAGTATCCCAGCACGGTGGGGCTCTCTGCAGATCATCCAGTCCAACTCCCCTGTTAAAGCAGGGTCACTCATAGCAGCTTGCCCAGGATGACAACATCCAGGCAGGTTTGGAAAATCTCCAGAGAAGGAGACTGCACAACCTCTCTGGGCAGCCCGTTCCAGTGCCTCACCACCCTCCTGGGGAAGAATTTCCTCCTAATGTCTCCTCTCAATCCAACTTCTTCCAGTTTGAAGTCATCACCCCCTTGTCCTGTTGCTCCATGACCTCATACAAAATCCCTCTCCAGCTCTTCTGTAGACTCCTTCACATCCTGGAGGGCTCCTCTAAGGTCTTCCTGAAGACTTCTCTTCTCCAAGCTGAACAACCCCAACTCTCTCAGCCTGGCCTCACATCAGAGCTGCTTCAGCCCTTTTTAAGAGATGATGAAGTTGTATGAGACCAGGTTTTAAAGCTGTGAAATTTCAGTTTGAGTTTGGAGTATTTGCAAGAGACTTTTTTTTTTTCATTACAGTTAAAAGTGCTCCTGTTCCCAGTCAGCTAATTTCAAGGAATATTCATGCAATTAGTCATCTAACTTAGAGGAATATCAGCTTAGATAATTAGGAAAATCTGCTTTTTTAATTTTTTTTTTTTTTTGCTGCAAAGTTTATAGTTGAGTAATGAGGAGTTTTCCCAACTCCATAATTTTTTTTTGCTGAACTATTAGCCCTGAGTGGGGAGTTGATAGCAGAAGAATATCTGAGCAGCCTCGAGGGGCTGAGTGGAGCAGTTCCAGATGCTACAAAGATTTTTTTTAATGCCTTTTTTTTCATACACTTGTATTTCATAAGGGACTGGTTGTGGTACTGTAATTCTCTTGTATGTTTTAGAAAAGCTTTAAACCCAGCATTTGCACATGTGGAATCTTTTCTTTTGTACCTTGAAAAAGGTGGGGGACTAGGGGAAAGGGAAAAGGGTTCTTGGCTTAGAAAAAGTAAAATAATTTAAAAAAAAAAAAAAAGGAAGGAAAAATCTATCTCATGTTTAAAACTTTTGAATCCTCAGAATTCCACATGTGCTGTTGTGTTATTCCTGAAATGACCTCTGCTTTCCTTTTAAACCCATGGAGAGCAATCTATTGGATTTATCCCATCCTCCCCAGCTATTGCAGCCCCTGGAAGAAGAATTAAGGTGCTTCAGGAAGATGCAGAAAGAGTGAAGAAAAGCAGATTTTCCACAGCTCTCCTCGCACCTCTTTCTGCCCCAGACCAGCGTTCTCCTGCTGAGACTCTGTGACTGGGTTTGGCTGGGCTAAGCTTCTCTTTCTGAAATTTTCCTTTCTTGTGAGGGCTGGCATCTTTTTCACCAGTTGTTTCTGACATGTGCTTGGACTATCCCTGCTTTCCCACAAGTGCTTGCCAGTTCCCTGGATAGCAGCTAAATTAAACACTTTTCTGGATTATTATTATTATTACTATTATCTTCTCAAGAGCTTGGGTCAACACCATATCATTTTCCTTTGCTGCCCAGGAGCAAATCACTCCAGTGGCTTATTTTTGTTTTACAGAGACACTTCTGTTATTTTAATATTTATTAAATTTGCATTACAAAATGCAGCCTAAAAGTTGGATTTTAGCTCAAGGTGATGACACCTCGGATGGCGCTGCCTGGGTGCGAGGCGCAGAGCGGTGGTGGTTAGAAGCTGTTGAACTTCCCAGAGCAGAACCAAGCGGTGGGGCAGGGCCAGAGAATGAACACTTTGAGCCAAAAGAATTCATCTTGTCGCTGGTGTGGGGTCGGTAATTGTTGCTCTTGTTTTTCCAGCATGTGATTTGCTGGCAGCAGCAGTGTTTGGGGTGTTGAGCTGTTTGTCCTTACATGATGGGAACATGGGTGGAGCCCAACGGCAATGCTGTGTGGAGGTGTGGAGCTGCAGGAGCTGGTGCCCTGCTCTCTGCTCAGCTAAAGGGCAGGTTGGGTATGGGAGCCGACTCCATCTGTAGGGTTGTAGCTCATACATGCCTGCTTGTGGTCTTTCCTGGTGAAGCCGAAGCCGTGACTGGCTCATTAGGTCATTCCCAGAGGTGGAAATCAGGAAAAAGCATTTTAGATACCTGTAATTAATATTTTTGGCACCTCTGAAATCTCATTAATCAGGATCTCGTCTGGTTTATTGGCTGCTTCAGGCTTTTTTCCTGTCCGTGGATATTTCTGTTCCCAGCTCTGCACGTGAGCTGAAGCCTCTCTGATGAGCCATCCTGGATGCTGTCTTTGGGGGTTTAATGATTTCCTAAGCAGCAGCAGGCTGCTACCTTTTCAGAAACACCTGCTCGGTTCTTATGCAGATGTTGTTCCGAAATTCTATTTTTGTGAAGATCCTGGGCTTGGCCAAGAGGTTTCTGATGACCCTCTACAGCTAGATGTGATCCCTGGGGACCAGAAGCAGTAGACCAAGCTGTGTCAGTCAGGTGCTGTCTCTCCTGCAGCTCCCAGTTCTCGTGAGAAAGCTGGAAGAGTCATGAATTAAATTAGACTTAATTGGTAATTAATTTAAATTCATTCATTTTATTTTGGTTACTTCTGCTACTTGGAAAGTCCTTCTAAAAGCAGGAGGCAGATGCTTGCAGAGATCACAGAAGATGCTGGAATAGGGGTGTTGGATGATGCATTGAACTGCTGATTGAGGAGTTTGGTGGCAGGTTGTTGGTGAATGATGGACTTAGACCTTCTCTGTCCACAACACAAAGCCGGTGGAGGCTGACAGCTTTGGTTGGACATCTTTGTTTTATGCCTATGGGTCAGCAGCTTGCAGATGCTCCTAGCAACATGGATAAGATGTCCACAGTTGTCTCTTTTTCTAGAGCTACAGCTTTGCTGCTACAATCAAACCCAGAAACAAATGGGGTTTGTTGGCTCTGTAGGTGCCAGCCAGGCATTAGATGCTGCCTTGGTTTCATGGCGTGATCTGTTTTGGCACCTTTCTGTCTATAAGTGACAGATTTGATTATGTTTTTTGTTACAATACATAAATTTCCAACTTGTTTTTGCTTCTTGTTATGCATCAGATGTGTTACTGCCTACATCAAAACCCTTGGACCAAGAAACCACTGAAGCTGACACTGACGAAGATGCTTTTCTCAGAGAAGCAACTTCAAACCAAGTCAATGGTCCATGCTAATGGTGCCTAGCCTGTTCTGGGGGCTTTTGGGGAAGGGGAGGGGTAAGTGGAGTATTCAGGAGTGGGGGAAGGAACATTTCAGTACAGACTGGGGGATGAGGTGATAGAAAGCAGCCCTGTGGAAAAGGACTTGGGGGTGCTGGTGGACGAGAAGCTGGACATGAGCAGACAGTGTGTGTTGCCAGATGGCAAATCACATCCCGGGCTGCATCAAAAGATGTGTTGCCAGCAGATCCAGAGAGGTGGTTCTGCCACTTTGTGCTGATGAGACCTCACCTGTAGTACTGTGTCAGGTCTGGAGCCCTCAATATAGGAAGGACATGGACCTGGTGGAGTGTCCAGAGGAGGGACACAAAAATGATCGAGGGTGGGGGATTGGAGCACCTCTGCAATGAGGACAGGTTGAGGGAGCTGGGGTTGTTCAACCTGGAGAAGAGGAGACCTAGTAGCCACCTTCCAGTACCTGAAGTGGGCTACAAGAAGAGTGGAGAGAGGCTAATTACAAAGGCCTGCAATGACAGGATAAGGGGCAATGGCTTCAAACTAGAGAAGAGCAGATTTAGATTGAATGTGAGGAACAAGTTCTTTACTGTGAGGGTGGCGGAACACTGAAACAGGTTGCCCAGGGAGGTGGTTGAGGCCCCATCCCTGGAGGTATTCAGGGTGAGGCTGGACAGGGCTCTGGGCAACCTGATCTAGTTGAGGGTGTCCCTGCTGACTGTGGGGGAGTTGGACTAGAAGACCTTTGGAGGTCCCTTCCAGCCTGGACCATTCTGTGATTTCTGAGGAAGACTTCCAAATGCCATTCTGAAGGAGAGTAAATTTGTGCACATTTGTTAACATTGGCTTCTGCTGGGGATGTGCTTTCATGGTGTGTAAAGAACAACCCTGGCTTGTGCAATAAACCAGGACGTTTAATAAACATAAACCCAGAATATTGGTGATAAACTAAGGCTGAGAAATGAAACAGATGAAAAATTGTGAGACCTAGAGCTGCGTTAACTGAAACATTAGCATGGCTGGCTAGTGTTTATTTAGAGGTAAATAGAGTGTGTGAAAATTCAGTGAACACAAAAAATGCTGCTCAGAATACTGTGGAGCACAATGCCTGTGTGAAACGAGATGGAGCTCGTCTTCCCTGAAGAGCCTGTTGCCAGGTAGGGTTTGCATTTCACAGACTGCTTTTTGGAAGTGTGCAGTCAGTTAAGTCCTAATTTTTATCCCCAGTTTATCCTCTCTTCCGTAACAGTGCTCAGAGTGTGGCAGCAAGGTTGAGTGGAATGACAAGAAGAGCAGTGACTGTCGTGGTGCATCGGAGCCCCTCAGTGCCTGCTGCAGGGGCTTCACTTCAGGACTCATGATCAGAGCTTCTTCATCTCCTTTGCTGTTGCAGTGCTTCCTGAGTTGCTTCCAGCCCTCAGCACCTCTTCCCTGAATGTGTGTTTTGATCTCCCATGCTGTCTGTGCTAAAAGAAGGGGAAATGAAAAGTTCTGAAACCCCAAGTGTGGAACAAGCTGTGTGACTGAACTGAGGGAGGAACTGGCAAAGGCTCCCCTGTCTGCTTATCTCACAGGTGGCTCTCTGTTCAGAGCACTCTGCAGTACCATGCAGAGGCTGATTTGAACTGTTAGTGAATAAGGACAGTTGTCTAAGGATACCAGCAATCATCCCTTTCTAGCAACTTCTGTCAGGCAAACCAAAGGCAACCTTCTTGTTCTTTTTAGCTGAGCCATGTTTGAACTCTGCAAGCAACTTCAGTCACAATGCTTCATTTTACCTGTGGCGTGTGGAAATAACTGCAAAAAGGGCCTGGGGAGATTTTACTCAAATTTTCCCAAGTGTTTGCTTCAGGTGAAGCTGTCTGTCCTCACAGTCTACAGATATCTCTGTCCCTGTGCCCAGGGGATGGATGCATAGCAGGATGGATGATGGTGGTGGAGGGCTCCAGCTCACGCTGCAGAAGGAGAGCATCTTCTGGTAATGGTTTCAAACTGGAAAAGGATAGATTTAGATTAGATACAAAGAAGCCATTCTTGCCCATGATGCTGGTGAGGCACTGGAACAGGTTGCCCAGAGAAGTTATGGAGGGTCCATGCCTGGTAGAGTTGAAAATCAGGTTGGATGCAGCCTTGAGCAAGCTGCTCTAGCAGGAGATGTCCCTGCCCATGGCAGGGGTTTGGAACTAGATGATCTTTGGGGTCTCTTCCAGCCCAGACTGCTCTGTGATTCTATGAACATTAAAATTTTCCAAGCAGAAAGGGTTGTTGTTCTTTTATTTGTTTCATTATTTATTTCCAAGTGTTGATGCAGTACCTTTGAACATCACACACAGCATCACTGGGCTGACAGGCAGTGAAGGGGCCAGCAGGCTGGGAAGGCAGACTCAAGAGCAGTCTCTGAACTGCTGCATGCCATGTCCACGTCTTTGGTTGAAGCGATGGGCTTCAGGGGCATTGCTGGGCACCCTCTTCTCTCTGGGTTAGTGCAGACACCCCTGTTACAGCTGTGGATGCTTTGATGAGAAGCTGGCATGGGTAGTCAGCAGTGTGAGTGGCAGTGATGTGGAATGGCTCTAGGAATGAGCACTGTGCACATGCCAGGTGTAGCTGTGGCTGGAGCTGCTGCAAAGATGTTAGCCTGGGGCTTGCAGGAAGAGAACAAGATAAAATTAATTAGCTGAATTTTATTTTCAATGGCTGTCAGCGTGCAGTGTTGCACACGTCTGGCTCCCAGGCTCCCCCCCATGCCCAGCTGATATTTCTGCAAGCACTTGAAATTTCATCTCGTTTGTTTCCAAGCTTAAAACCCAAACCGAAGTGCATCACTTTAAAGCTCTCCTGTGAGGCAGTCACATATAAATCATTGTCTTTATAAGCTTCTGGCAGACTCCACTGCTCCTAGGAGGAGTAGCAAGCATAGTCCTGCAGGTTTTAGATTCATGGAATGGTTTGGATTGGAAGGGACCTTCAAGATCATCTAGTTCCAACTCACCTGCCGTGGGCAGGGACATCTCCCACTAGAACAGATTGCCCATGACCTCCACCAGCCTGGCCTTGAACACTTCAGGGAGGGAGCATCCACAACCTCCCTGGGCAACCTGTGCCAGTGTCTCACCACCCTCACTGCAAAGAATTTCTTCCTAATTTCCACTCTAAATCTCCCCTCCTCAAGCTTTGATCCATTTCCTCTCATCCTGTCACTACAAGGCCTTTTAAGAAGTCCCTCCCTAGCTTTCTTGTCCCCTTTTGGGTGCTTTCAGGTCCCATCTTTGTCACTCATGGTTTCACTACCTGATGCAAACAAGTGCTACGCTGCTATGGCTTTCGATCTGTCAGCAGATGATGTTGTTGTAAAGATCACTGACATAGGCATGATGGCACAGGGAGCATGCTATGGTGTCACTTCTGCAGTGATGGAATTGTGGAGCAGTTGTGTGGCGGGGTTGCAGTATGGTGGCACTCATGTTCCATTACTGGAGTGTAATCAGCAGTGGCCTTTCTTGCCAGACTGATGAACAGGGCTTTAGCCTGAATGTTTTTCAATTATCTGCCCTTGTTTGTCTCAGCAATAACTGTTTTTTATCCCAGTGCTACACATCTGACAGAAAAAGGCACTTTGGACCACGGTGTTGGCATGGCATTGTCCAGCACTGCCTTTATTAGAAGCTCCTTTGTGCAGGCTTGCTGAGTGACCTGCCCATTTGAATGTCTCCCATGTCTGTAAATGGCATCCCAGTGCCTTCTGAATGGACATATTCCACATCACTGAAACTATCTTACCCATTTCTCATGCAGAGGTCAGAACTCAGTGAGTGCAAGGCTGGCAAAGGCTTTTTCTTGGCTGTTTCTTTAATTTTCTGCTATCATGCTGTAAGGATGCTGCAGTTCTTCCCCTCACTGCAGTTGTGCTGAAGGCTGCTCCTCACCCTGCAGCCAACACACAGAGGAGCTTTGTGGGTCTGACCTCCCTCTGTGTTAGAAACTGGGAGTGGGGATGTTGGGTAGGGCTGCTCCTGGCCCTGGGATGAGCAGAGGTAACCTGGCTGCTGTGGCATCCCTCCTCGGACAGGCAGACCATCACCCTGCTGCTGGCCAGCCTGAGATTGTGTCACTCAATCTTGTCAAGAACTCTATGAATATTCAATGAGGGGTTTAATGTATTGTCATCAAGGAAGCAATTTCTGTGGAGTCATATTAAGCATGTTGTCATCTCTGCAGTTTAAATACATTGTTTTGCCCATGAAGCGACCTTAGGCAATTTTAGAATGGTCTCATTTTTTTTTCTCCATTTGCCTTATACCAAATAAATTAGATTTACCTAATACTGATGAACCTAATGTGCATCCAACACATCTGTGTGGGCAGAGGCAGGTTCCAGTACATCACCAGGGCACTACTCTGGGTGTTGCAGGATCTCTCTTTCCTCTCAGGCATGCAGAGGTCTGAAGCATGGTCGGGTGGGCCGCAGTCAGGTTGCCCTCCAATGCAGGTTTCATGATGAGTTCAGTTTTTAAAGGGGAGCTCGTTAATTGAGCTCCACACTTGCTGCTGCTCAGATCACTGCGTGCTCCATCCTGTGTGGTTAGGGGTTGGACAGGCTTCGCTGCCCAGCAGAGCTGCTCATTTGCATGGAGAGTGTCTGAATCTGCTTTGTTGTGTGCAGGTCATTTGGGAAAGCCTCAGCTGGGTGCTAGTAAACAACGGATTTTGAACTTCATTTTCATCTGGACTTTCTGCATCTCAGAACCTTTCTGGATGTGTCTCTGTAAATAGGTGAGAATCTGAAGGTGCTTTCTGGAGAGCCATTTGGTGCTTGTAGTGCTGCAATGATTTCCTTGTTTAGAATGGCCTGAGTTACCCACTATGTTTCTGAAACCAGAACAAACTATTTCAGGATAAAGAGAATGCAACATCTGAAGTGGAAATGTGAGCAGTAGAGCCTTGTTGGCCATGCCAGAGGTTGTGCTGGGAACAGCAGGTGTGTTGTTGGATGGACTGGAAATGTGATGTGTTGGATGTGCAGTGAAATCAAGGGAGAAAACAGGAGGGTAGGAAAATACTTTGTTAATGCACTGTTCATTAGAAAACCTGAAAATCCTGAAAAGTACAGGAGGGTACTTTGTGCTTTAAAATTATTGGAGAGGGAGACTACTTATTAAGGCAATTAAGCACCATTTTAGTATGGGAAGGGAATGGGATATTCAGAGCTCCAAAGTGCACCCCTGGGCCAGTGCTTCTCAAGTTCAGGGGAAGATTTTGGTACCTTTTATGTTTGTGTGAGAACATGAAAGTATCTGGTGTTTCAGAGGGAGGATTATCATCACTGCCAGGCTCACTCTGGAGGAATACCATCCTTGTCTCTAAGGATACCAAGCCACTTTCTTACAAGTGACTGTGATCCTGCACAGAATGTCCCAGCACTGGAGGAGACACCAGTTTTGCAAGGTGACATTCACAGCCTTCAGCTTTGCAACTAGACTTGAGAAAACTTGTCTTAGTACCTTCCCAGGATTATTTCATCTATTAAAGCTATCCAAGTACCGATTAGAACACTTGAGAAGTTTCTTTCACTTAAGTTACTTTATGCATGAGTTAGGTGTGTGACTGGGAATGCTCTTTGGATGCATCCTTTGCTTAATACATGGATAAAACTGAACTGTGTTTAGGGGTGGATGCATTTGTGTACCTCTAAAGGTTGCCAGCCGTGACATTTGAAGTCATCACAATGTCCATTTGTAAGTAACCAGATCATCCCTATTGGAAAAATGTGCTTTTTGTTTGATGAAACCAAGAATGGCTGATTTAAGTCATCAGTTTAACCTCTGGCTTGGTTTCTTGTTCATATTTGGGCTGGACTATAAGAGAAGGAAGAGCATAAAACATGGTGTGCTGTGATCTGAGTCTATCCATGGTGTCAGTGATGTTTCCTATAAATGATCTACATCTTCAGAAGCCTCAGGAGTGAGGCATGAAGCCAGGTGAGGTCAGTCAGGTAAGGTAGGGCTGTCCTTACCCAAAGAGTCAGTAGATGATGAGTCCTTGAAGTCTGCCAGTTAGTGCTATTCTGTGAACATTTGAGCAGATGAGTGTTTTCTGTGGCTTAGGCCAGTTCCAGAGGACAGTTGGTTGAGTTGCATCTAGGACAAGAGAATTTAGACCTTGTTTGCACTAACATCTGTGCTGCAGCTGTGCCTGGGGGGGTGGGAAGAGTCAACAGCTGGGGCAAGAGAAGTGATGCCAGTGTAAGTGGTGTATCCAGCCACAACTGATGCATGACTGTGGCTCAGTGGGTGACAGCTTTTCCCCTGTGGTCTGCACATTAGAGACAGGGAGAGAAAGGGCTGGGCTGTTGTAGTGAATAATCCCAAATTTCCCATGGCTGTGCTGATCCTCATGGGTAAGTAAAAGGCTGAATTTCCTAAAAACAACACATCCATATGTGAATAGCTCCATGCAGATGTGCAGTCACCTGCAGGGTCTGTTTGTGGCAGTTACAGGGAGTTTTCCATCATTTCAATGAGACTTTCTCCAGTTGGGAGTGGACTAAAGGTAAAAGGAGGATTGTCCAGACTGGTCATAGCCAAACAAGGGAAGGACATCAGGCAACCCCAGCTCCTGAGGCAGGATATTTATGGTGTTCTCCATGTGTTCAGGCTGCGGGAGCCCTGCGGTGCAGCCGGAGCAGGCTGGCATAGGCTGGCCAAGCAGGGCCTGGGCAGCCAGAGGAGTGGTGATCCTGTCTGCAGGGATTTCTGCCGAGCTGCTGCCGAAGTCCTTGGATGACTTTGTGCGTGTAAAAGCTTTTCTTGTTGTGGTCAGAAGAAATGATATTTTTCTCATGATTTCCACTGAGAAAAGCCCCTCTGTTTTTTTGCCATTTCCACCCTCTTGCAAAGTCCAGAAGCAATTAGTGCCGATGCCCAGGAGAAGGAGCTGTGCTTGATGGCTCCACTTGGCTTCCTGTGAAATGTGTGTTAGGTTTCAGTGCTGCAGAAATTAATTTCGTGTTGCTTTGTATTCCAAGCGGGTCACATTGTTCTGGGCTGGTTGTATCACACGGCTGCGCTCAGGTGTTAAATGAGTGCATAAATATTTGCAGGGGAGAGCGAAAAATCTTTACTTGTAGAAATGACTTGTAACTAATTAATACAGAATCTGTGCACATTACTCTTCATTTGAGCCTGTAGCTAATTGCTGTCTCGCTGATGTCTCCAAGACAGACACCTGTAAGACTGAAAGTCTGGAGATGTGCATAAATAAAAGTATTAAATAATTAGCAGGTGGCACATCCATGGTATTTTATTCTCAAGGTATAAAGAGTGCTACAAGCTTCTTTTTTTTTTCTTACCTCATGAGAAGCTGAGGGGCCAGAGGACAGATATGAAACAGCTGAGTAAGGAATGGATTTTAACTCTCACTGCTGATATATATTTGTAAAGTTGGCATTTGTCATCCTCATTTGTCACCTTCCTCTCCTGAGGCAGCATTGCTTGGGATCTGAATGCAGCAGACCTTCTGCTACCCTGGGGCTCTAAAGGAAAGACCAACCCAAAACCATAGATTCAAGTTTTTCTTCTAAACCTTACTGAACTTGCAGCCAGTGTTGTGAGCACTGCATGAGGAGGGGCTAGGGGAATGCTTGTCTGGATGGAGCTAAGTTCTGGAGGAGGTGACTTGTGCTGCTGTGCTGCCTGCACCCACGCTCTGTTATCTCCCTGAGCAACTCACTCTGGGCTGTTACTCAATGTACTCTGCAGCACTGCTCTGTTTGTAGTGTTCCTGCCTGACCCAAAACGAATCATGCGCAAGGTGTCACAGTGTAAATTTAGATACGTTACAGAAAAATGAGGGGAGGAAGAAATCGTGAAGGTCAGGCAGTGTTTTTCTCTGAACTGCCTTTTGAACAGCAACATTCTAGAGCTTTTTGTCTGTTTGGAAGTCTCACTGAGCTGCTGATAGATACCCATCTCTGATCCCTTCGCACTTACATCCCCCGGGGTTTATTGTAGCTGTCAGATACATAGGTAGATGGGAGGTTGCATGGTCTGCATACACTTTGAGACTGGGGTTGTGCAGCCAGCTGAAGGTGTAATCTGGAACAGGGAATGTTTGTGTTTGCATTCCAAAAAATGCCATTAGTTGTTTGGCAACTCCTGGCCTCAGACTCCCCTGGCACTGAGCAAACCATCGACTAGTGCCACCTGAATGCCAGATGAGAAACTGCTTCTTGTTTCAGTGTTTGAACATAAAGCTGTTACAAACGGCAGCACCCTGCCAAACCAAGCTAACTCACCTCCTTGTCCCTGAGGAGGATCAGATCCTCAAGGAGCAGTTCCTGAGCAGAGCACTTCTGCAGTGATTTATTCCACAAGCTCCTAGTTTCAGGAACTGACTTTGGAATAATATTTGGCTTCGTATCATAAAACTACTGAGTTAAGATCCTATTGCAAAATGGGTTTTAAACTCTGGGCTTGGGTATTTTTCATATGTGTTTTTCTTCATGCTTACTAGAAGAAGGAGAAAATTTGAGCCTTACTGGGACAATCTGCTTTCATTCATTCTCAGCCTTTTCAACCTGTACCAGGCTTCTTTCTGCTCAAATTCATGTGTGCTTTTGATGGTTGAAATATGCAATTGCAAACCTTAAATAAAAAGTAAAAACCTCTCATAACTAGCTGTGCATGTGATCAGCATGGCAATGGATTGATTCCTGCCTTCACAGCAGAGTAAAGAGTATTTAAAGAGTCAAGTTAGTTGCTTTAGGAGCTGGTGGCATTTAGAGGTTTTTTGAAAGGGTAACTTTGGTGTTGCTGTAGATAGAGGGTGGTCTAAGGACCTTTTTAGATCTCATCCAGTCCCACTTTTTGATTCTGTAGTAGAATGTGATTCCCTTTAGGGCAGTCATAAAAACACCCTAGGAAGACCTTTTTCCTTGGCAGAACATGGCATATTAAATAAGTGCCCATACCCATGTGAAGTCTGTGTGGATCATCTGCTTGAATACACAGGCTTGCTGTCATTTCTGAGGTGTGAGAAAATCCTTCCACTTCTCATTTGTCATTATATCATCAGGAAGTAAAGGAATTTGAACTCTGAAAACTCTTCATACTCATAATAAGATTTTTTTTTTCTGATTATTGAAGTGACAAAATAGGTTTGTAGGCTCACAGCAGGTAGGGAAGGAAATGGCCCTAAAAGGTAGGATAACCTCATGTAAGTACAAGACACAGAATCACAGAATTAAGCAGGTTGGAAAAGACCTCTAGGATCATCGAGTCCAACCTATCACCTAACCCTTCTAATTAACTAACCCATGGCACTAAGTGCCTCACCCAGCCTCCTCTTAAACACCTCCGGGGATGGTGATTCCACCACCTCCCTGGGCAGCCCATTCCAATGCCAATCACTCTTTCTGTGAAGAACTTCTTCCTAACATTCAGCCTAAACCTGCCCTTGTGCAGTTTGAGGCTGTGTCCTCTTGTTCTGTCACTGGATGCCTGGCAGAAGAGACCAACCCCACTTGGCTACAACCTCCTTTCAAGTAGTTGTAGACAGCAATGAGGTCTGCCCTGAGCCTCCTCTTCTGCAGGCTGCACACCCCCAGCTCCCTCAGCCTCTCCTCACAGGGCTGTGCTCCAGCCCCCTCACCAGCCTTGCTGCCCTTCTCTGGACACATTCAAGTAGCTCAACATCTTTCTTAAATTGAGTGGCCCAGAACTGGACACAGGACTCAAGGTGTGGCCTGACCAGTGCTGAGCACAGGGGCAGAAGGACTTCCCTGGTCCTGCTGTTCACACTGTTCCTGATCCAGGCCAGGATGCCATTGGCCTTCTTGGCCACCTGGGCACACTGCTGGCTCATGTTCAGTCACTGTCAACCAGCACCCCCAGGTCCCTCTCTGCCTGGCTGCTCTCCAGCCACTCTGTCCCCAGCCTGTAGCATTGCCTGGGGTTGTTGTGGCCAAAATGCAGAACCTGGCACTTGGCCTTGTTCAGACTCCTGGAGTTGGACTGTGCCCACCTGTCCATGTCCCTCTGCAGAGCCCTTCTGCCCTCTAGCAGACTGACACTTGCTCCCAACTTGGTGTCACCTGCAAACTCACTGATGGAGGACTCAGTCCCCTCATCCACATCAGCAGTGAAGAGACTAAACAGGAGTGGGCCCAGAGCTGATCGCTGGGGTGACAGCTATCCGTGTGCAAAGACAAGACCTGGATGAAGGGCCATTAGCAGACTGATAAATGCCCTTCTACTGTTGTTTTTCTCCTCCTGTCCTGTGGGCATTGCAGTGCCAGCAGGTGCAGCATCCTTGGCCTGCTGCTGCAGCGCCAGCAGATGGAGCAGAAGAGCCTGAGAAGGAGTTGGAGGAAGCCACTGAGGGCACTCATCTGCAGGGGAAGGGGTTTCAGCCTTCTTCTGCTCAGCCTTTGGCCAAGGCCAGCGGCTCCCACCTGTCTAATCCAGCTGCCATGCCAGCCTGGAGTGCTGTGCAACACTTGCCCTGAGTTTTCACAGAATGACCGTTTCACTCCACAATGACCCAGAATGACTTCACTTTTTTTGTGTAGAGCAGCTTAGCTTTCTGCCAGTCCACTTCTGTGTTACCGTGCCACTGGGAAAAGCCTGATTCTGTTTCCTCTTCCAGAGGAGTTTGGCTTTCAGATGATTTGGAGTGTGGATACTGTGCTGCCAATGTCCCAGCTGATGACTTCACTGTGATATCTTCATTTCTTTTGCCTTTTTTTATTGACCTGCCAGAAGGCACAGCTCTAAGGATAGCACCAAGTCCTGAGCCAAGCTCCAGATTCCTTGCTGCTGGTGCTTCTTCTGAGGTGATCATCACAGCCATGCACAGGGATATGCTGGTAAAGCTGCTGTGGGGTTTGGGAAGGCTGGGGAGGAGAAGCCCTGTGCCACCCTGGGCAGCTACACACCCTGCAGTGGGATTGTAGCAGCACATCTCCTGGCTATGCAAACTTGCCATGGGTGGTGAGCGTTCAGGTGCCCCTGGTCTGGATAGGTGGCTGCTGCTAAAGACAGTGGGGTGCTGCTAACAGGGCTAGCAAAAAAAATTGGCTTTTGTTGTAGTAGGAAAAAAGAATTTTTGTTCTGAGGAGAAGGTTAAGTTGCAGATCTGTTCTGCAAGGGCAGTGGCAAATGTTTGGGAGGGGGTTTGACAGCTTTTCAGCTCTACAACCACTTGCTGTGTTAAGAAAGGGTTATTTAACTGAAATATTAGTACTGTTCTCAGGGGAGTAAAATGGTTTGATCAGAAAAAATGATGTGTTTGCATGTGGGAACGGAAGCTGTCTGTCCTTGTACATATGAATGAAGAACGAGAAGCTTGTTGGGATTTTTTAGTATAATTTGAGCCAATTGTTCAAGTTAATTTTTACACAGTATGTGCTTGAGCCCTTGAGAGACAAGGTCTCTGGTAGTGTTTCCTTGCTGCTCCTCGTGGGGACACCTCTGGTGCTGCAGTTGGCTGAAGGTGGGTGGCTGGATGTGGGTGCACAGGGGAATTCTGTGGGCATGCCTTGACGAGCATGGGACCTGCTCCTCTGGCTGGGAACTTTGTCTTCTTCTATTGTCACACAACACGGGAAGAAATTGTTGAGTAATAATTTGTGTAGAACTGAAACTGTGAGAGGAGAAGAGAAGCTTGTTAGAAGGGCTCCTACCTCCCTGACATCCTTTGGGAAGCGTTTTGAGGAAATTACTGGATACTGAAATGGCAGAAAGTACAGTCTGAGTTTACTGAAAATAAGTAATGGATACTTCTGCTCAGGCTGGGCTTCAGTAAGTGCTTAATATGCATCACTTTAGGAGACTGTCAGTGCAACTGGAGACAGAATTACTTCAGAGTTGAAGAGAGTGATAGAGAGCTTGATGTAAAGAAGAATAAGGCAGGACGAGGATTGTCGGCGATGTGTGAACTGGACATGGTGTGGGGTTTATTTCGTATTCCCCTGAGTTAGCTTACAGGGAGATTTGCCATATGCAATACACAGGACAGAATTGACCCCCTCATTATACATTCACCAATGTAGTAAATGAACGGAGTATTTGGGAGGAAGATGATGAGGATGGGTAAAATACAAACGGTATCTATCACATTTCACACCATGATGTGCAAGGGTATGCACTGAAAGCAGTATGTGTTTGGAAGAATGCTCTTCCCAGTTCATGTTGTTTCATTGTTTGAAATGGCAAAGGAAGAGAAAATACTGGCTGTGGTAGATGGCTGTAAGTGAACGACAAGCCACTGATGATGGGTAGCCATCAGAGAGATCAAGTCCCATGCACTGTGTGAGAAACTTCCACCAGAGAGAGAGAAATTGTAATGCCACTGAATAAGGCTTTGTCTCCTCTCAGCCCTGTGTGTTACTCTTGTCATCATGTTCACAAATGAGGAATTCATCCTGGGCTAGGGTGGGGAAGATCTGTTGATGTGATGGAGGAGACCATGGACATGAGAGTCCTGAGAAGGGCAGAGGAGTGGCTGGCAGCACAGCAGAACGTGGGCTGAACATGGATATGTTTGCTGTCTGCAGGAATAGCTGAAAATTAAAGGAGGAGGAGCACGAGGAGTTACTTCAGCTGAGTGCCATTAGTGTAGGGGAGAAATTAATGGAAACTGACAGTTGCTGCTTCTGGGATGGAGGCTTGGCAGGCTTCTGACCATGAGTGATCTCTTTGACAGACACAGCAGGGCTGGACACTGTGCTGGCCTTAATGTGGAGTCTGATCTGCTTCCCAAAAGGACTTACATGAACCAAGTGTGAGCAGTGGTTGGAAAGTGCAGTCGGAGGGTGACTCGGAAGGTCCCTTTCAGGCTCGTGTGCTTCTGTTTACTGTGGCATTGGATGTTTATAATATAATTCAGAGTTAATGTCAACCTTTATGCATTTATTGATGCTGGAATTTGCTGAACTGGCTGGAGCAAACAGAGAGAAAACCTACCAAGGTCTCAGAGTTCAGCAGCCCACTGCTAACTCTGCGCATGGCAATGTGCAGAGTTAGAGACACTGTGCAAAGGAGCTGTGCTCTCCTGCTTCCCTGAGCAGAGTCTCAGGTTGTCTTTGCCTCTAGGGCATGGGATCTATTTTATTATTTTATTTTAATTTTGTTTTTAAGCTCTAAACAAAATGGTGGAGAGCACCCCTCTGTAGGAGGATGCCTGTGCAGCTGTGCAAGGGGAGATAATGGCGCATTCAGCTCTTGGCTAGGATTCAGCACTTCTCAGCTGCCATCAGGGGTGGGAGCAGTAACGCAAAGCGATGCTGCACAAGTAGTGTTCTGCTGTGCAGTGACAGCACCATTAAAATCAATAGAATAGGGTTTTCTATAATCCCTATTACAGTAAAAGAATTACCACGGCCCTTAGTTGTACGAAAGCAGGAAATTATCTGGTTGTGTGTTAGGTTTTAGAAGGTTTTGGCTTCCTTATGCAACAATCTTGTCCTGCCCAGGGCTCTGAGGTCTTGAAAACATCAATCTTAAGTTAAAAATCCATCCACTTCTGGGAAAGGTGGACTGTTAGGGTACTATAAATCCCTTAAACATACTGGTTATGAAGATTGCATTGGCCACTGTGCTCTGTGGGGTGTGCACTCATGGGCCAGCCTGGAGTGCCAGCCCGTGGTGGTACCTCTCTGTGAGCAAGCTGAACTAGCTAGAGCTGTGCAGGGTTGTTAACTCACTCCTCCAGCTGTGAGGGGTCCCAGTATGTGGAAACTGGTTCCAAGCTGAAAGTCTGGTTTATAACCATGTTCTTTTCTCTGTGCTCCTAAAAGAAACCCATTTTCTTCCTCCTTACCTGAGCTAGATGTACATTTGTTTTTTATTGACCTATAATCTGTTTTACCTGCTGTGAACCTATTTATGGAAATAATTTGTAGTTAGCTCATATCATAACTTAGTTTATCAAAGAAAATAGTTTGATTTAAACCAGACCTGGTAAAATGAGAGTGTCAGCTACCTAATTATTTTCAAAGGCTGGGTTTAATTAGCTTTCTTGAGATTACAGAAGAAATCTGTGGCATAAAAGGGAATTGCCAACCTCTTATCTTTTCCACAAGGTTATAAAAATATCGTGTTGCAGTTCTTCAAACACGAGTCCGTATTGAACTGAGGCAATACTACATTTATTACTGGAGTAACTGGGGCTGTTGAGCTGTGGTTTCCAAAGGTGAAAGGCTGATACATGAACCCATTGATCTGCAAGCCTGTGGCAGCCTGTGAAAAACTCTGTGTGTCATTCTGCTCTGAACAGCGTGGCAGAGAGCTTGAGAGGATGGAGTAGAAACAAATGCTGGTGGTAGCTGAACCTTCTTGGCAAAAAGTGCCAGGAGGCACACAAAGAATCGGTGGTGGGTTTCTGGTGGTCGTGTGGGATTTTCTGAAGAAGTGCTGGAGGTCCAAACCATCAGGTATCCAAACCTGTCTTAGTTAGCCTGGGTTTGATTTCAGCAAAGTTCCTTATTTTAAAGCCACAGCCCTCTGAAGAATGGTTCACTGATGGCAGGGTGTTTGAATGCCAGTCCTGTTTGTTTCCCAGCACTTCCCCAACCCCACTTATTTAATTGATAAAATAAATGCTCTGGATAAAATGAGCTTTCTCTTCCTTGGGTATTGTGCCTTTGTGCCCTGGCACTGAGAGCTGCTCTGTGTAGCTGACTCTTCATATCGGATGCCCTTGTCTGCTGGAACTTGGCATTGCTTTCACTGCCCACAACCCTGGTAGCCCCATCCATATTTTGACTTTCCTTTTACCTCTCACCCAGTCCCTCAGGGCAAGTGCATCCCTCCCTCAATTAGCTCTTAAGGGAGATGCAGTGAACATCAGAGCTTAGCCCATGAACTTCTGAAACTGTGTGTAATCCTCTTTTCATATGTAAATCCTGTAAGTAACCTCAGAGAGATGGTTGGGGGTTCATCAAATTGGATTTTTTGTTTTCAGAATTTCTGGTTTAATTTTCCACATTTCCTCTATGATGCTTTCCTCCTAACTGGATTTAGATGGCAACTCTGCTTTAGATGGTACCTTTGCTGGCCATGGCTACTTAGCTAGGCATTATGTAAGGCACGTTGCTGTTCAGAAGTCACCTCTGTGATAACCCTGGAGAAGCTAAGGAAAGGAGTAGAAAATCAGTTCTGGTAGAGAGAGATGTCCTTGCTTTCCAGATCCACTGATGGTTGTAAAACCTCAGCATTTCTTCTGCTTCCCAGTAAAGGAAATTCTTCACCCTTATTTCAGGGGATTATACCTCAAAGCATAAACCTACACTTATTTTAGCTGGTGGCACCAAGATGGATATGGAACTATTCTTCCTGTCTCTGATCAGCTGTGTTTTTGAGAGCTGCTGAAACTCTTGGTGGAGAATCTCAAAGATTTCCAGTCACAATCTTTAACCTGTTATACAGTCTCTTCTTTGCTTGTGTCTTGAAGCTAGCTCACAAACTGCAGTTGTTAATGACCCCACTTCATTAGTAAAACAAGTTTCTTTTTTGCTGGAAAATGCTGCTAAATGTCTGGCTGAGTTTGCTGTGTGGAGGTGGTAAGTTTGCATCTCTGGTTTGGGAGGGAAAGGAGGTGATGTGTGTACCCCTTCAAGCTCTGGAACAGCAGCAAATAGCAAAGGAAGATCTCTGTTTATGGTGGTACTTCTAGGTTATAATATTTCATAACCCATTAAAAAGAGCTGAGCTTGCTTTGTTCTTGGAGGGATGTGCTGGTCATGAAAGATGTGACGTGTTCTGTGCTGAGACTCTTAAAAGCTTATTGGTATATCACTCACATTTCTGGAATCTCTAAAGAGAAAGAAATTCAGACCTTTAATCTTGGGCCAGTTCTTTGCTTAGGGAATGCCCAGAAAGGCAGGTTTGCTTAGGAGAAGAACATACTCCCTGCTTTGACTACTCTTCTCACATCTTTTCAAGGCCATAGGCAGGATTCCTGGAACTGATAGAGTTGAGATACTCTTCCCCCAATTCTTTTCATTCTGCCTTTCTGTATCATTTCTGTGCTCTCTCAAAGGAAGAAACAAATAACTTTTTTAGCTTCAGAAATGAGCAAGAAGTGCTTCTGAAGAGTTTTATATCCTTTATGGGCTGCCCTGGGAGAAGAGCAGTTGGTACTTAATTCCTTTAAGATCCACTCAAGATGAGATGGCATTAGAAGACAGGGCTTTTGGTATGAAGCCCAGGACTTGCAGGTGATTCTCAATGTTTCTGAATACCTGCTTCTATAGAGCAGCTTGGAGGAACTGCCCTTCAGGAGCTGCTCCCTCCAAGTGCAGGTGTCTGACATTTGTCTGTCCACAGCACAGTACCCAGCAGAGTTGGCAGCTCTGATGCAGTGACTGGGAAGGAGAATGAACCAGAACTTGTTTGGCGAGAGTGTGTATTTACTAAGGGCCAGAAGGTTTTGAGCTGGGTAGTTATGGGCATTGCTGAAAGCACTGATGCCAAGTCTTGGAAGGGACTACACTTAAAATGGAACTACTGCATGGTGCCCATTTAGTATAGAACAGACTAGAATTTGTAATTAAATAATTGACTAATTAAACAGTGTATGCAGATGGAAACGTTAGGAGCGATTAAAACCCTCCAGTGTGATGGTAGGAGAAGGACTGACAATGTGAGTCAGAAATAAATTTGTTTTTTCCTTACTTGCAGAAAATTTGCTTGTCAAACATCAGGTGCTTGGACAACTTCCAGAGCCAGGATGTGGACTGGATTGACCAATTTTCAGCTGATAGATCTTCCCATTCCATTTTTACTGAGTCTTCAAAATTGTAATGATTTGCTCTCTGCAGGCCTCGAGAGGGTTGCTCAGGGACTGGAATATTGCCTAACTTAGGTCCAGTGGGGTGGGGGGAGAAAAAATGTTCTTAAAGCATTTCAGTTTAAAAAATGCTAATTCATCTGAATGTGAGCTGGGGAAATATAATGAAGCACACTTCAGACAAGGAGAGCTCAGAGCTGTGCTGCCAGGGCATCAGGTTGATGCCCCAGCAGCACAGCTATGAGCTCTCCTTGTCTTGTCTTTAAGCAAGATGAAATAGGGAGTATCTCGTGAAGGGTTCAACAGTGGTGGAGATGATGATGTAAGGAATTGGAGACTAAGGCACCTGGTTTGGCATAGCCAGATGTGCTGTGGTCACTCAGCCAGGTGTGAGCAGTCCAGCTGTGCTAGTGCTCAGTGTCCTGGTGTTTGCGTGGGGCTGATCTCCAGGGGAGGGATTCACAGGTAAGGTGGGAATGAGCTGATATTGTTGAGGGAAGAGATATCCTCTTTCAGGCAACATTGCTAAAAATAGCTATTTTGCCTGGTCTGAAGAAGCTCAACATTTGGGTATGCTGCTTTTTTTTTTTTTTTTTTTCAATCTTTCTTGTATGAACAGCAGAGGAGAAGCAGCACATTTGTCAGAACTGCTGAGCTACACAGTGCTGCTGGCTTATGGGATGTTGTCCCTCCTCTTCATTTTGTCCTGGGCAGTCATTTTGTGTTTGGAAGGGGAGAGGAAGACTGAGAGTAGAAGTGACTGAGTTTGACTTAACGAAAAGTCAGCCTTTTTTCTGTGTAGGAAAGGAATTCTCTAATAAAGCCAGGAAAAATGTAGAAAAAGTTAAACACAAACTTGATTTAAATTCAGAAGTCAGGGTTGTGTTGTTGTGTTTGGGTTTTTGGTTTTTTGGGTTTTTTTTTACTTAAATACCCAAATATGCTGTGGGTGACATTTCACTGCTTAAATGACATTTAGAAATGGTTTTATTTGTCAGACATGTATGTTGAATGATGATTTTGATTTCAGATGGCTGCCTAGAGAAAGAAGTGGTTAAGAAGTCTTCCCCCAACTTCAGTATAAGTGGTTTAAAAATATTATCTCTAGCCCCTCATTATCTCTAACCCCTCTATCTTTGAAGGCTCACTTTATTTCCTAAGTTTAAGAATGCAGCAACTCACATCTCTTGCTTTTGCAGTTATATATAACAGGAAATTGCCATTTTATAAAACTAACTTTGTCCTGGAAATCCTCAACATTGATAAAGGAGTTCCTCCCTTCCACTTACCAAGGCTAAGGAACTATGAGCAGTACATATCTGTGTGGTGCCATCTTGATACTAGAAATTCCCACCCTGATGTCCATGTGGAGTTGAAAATCTCACAAACCCATTAGGTTTATGATACTGTTTACCAGCCCAGTTTGGTAAGGAGAAGCCTCAGGGAGGTAATTGGTGCTACACCAGCAGGTGCTTTGGTGCTGTCTGTTCTCCTGGTTTGGTTTTGCTGATTTATGTCCTCCAGCTCTACTGCCAAGGCCAAACTTGGGAGGGGTGTTGTACAAGAGGTAATCAGGTGCCTTGGGAGCACTTAGGTGTGGGCTACATACTAAAACAATGAAGCCTGCAGAGGGTTCTCTGGTCTGAAGGTTTGTGCAGTCAGCTCAATGGAACACCTGCTCATCAGATGTGTGAGGCTCAGCATCGTGCCAGCTCCATACCCCTGGCACAACCAAGGTCCCAAACCACACGGCAGTTAGCTGGGTGCCTAAAGGTGCCTGCAGCATATCCATCTAATAGAGGCACCCCAAGCTCCCAGGTAGGCTGTGCAGGGCACACCACAGCCACTGACGTCCCACTTGATGTGGGACTCACTGATCGAATAAAATGCTCCCCTCAAAAGCCTGTTTGTCTCCTCAGGGTGAGCTCATCTGCAGGTGAGCACACCCCCTCCCTCCCCAAAGGCTCGCAGGCACCGAGGGCTGAGAGCATCCCAGTGCCCATGGATTGGATGTGTACATTGAACACAGACACACAGGAAGGAACCTTTATGAGCACTCAGATCCATTAATTTCACTGTTCTAATATTTTATTGAATTTAAATTAAAACTGATCTTCTACAATTTGAACTTTTACTGGACTAGTTACTGTTGTTCTGCTGTAATTGCTCTTTAGTGTCATTTGAATAACAATGGGAAAGGGGAAAACAGAATTTATGTGCAATTAAACAGCTGCAGCTGCACCAAACACAAGTGCCTGAAAGTTTCCAAATAGAAACTTTAATTTGGCAGCAGTTTTGGCAAATAAGTTGAGCTTTTAGTGCAGCTCAACATCTGTGTGTAGTTTAAAAGTCTTCTTACCTCTTAGGTAGTTAGCTGCCCAGCTTTCATGGTGTTCTAATGTGGTGAAAGACCCCCCATGTAAAAGACTCCAGCTTTAAAATTACCAAACTCTGTCATACTCTGGTTAAAGTCATGTGCAAGTCCATGGTTAGCCATCACTAATGGGGGTGGAGATACCTAAGCTGTCTCCCTCACAAAGGAGCATTTCCAGCAGTGTACCAGGGGAAAGCCATCCACACACGTCCTTCCCTCCCTGGGCTAGGAAACGATGTGGTGTGATTGGGATTGTGCCTGCATCCCAGTGTCATGTGCAAGCCTGCAGCTCTCCTTGGAAAAGCTGCTGTGGGATTCTCCAGAGGTGGAGACTTCTTGCTTGAGGCAAACAAGCTGCAGTCATTTGGGGTGTAGGGCTTTGTGAGTCCATGTGTGCAGCAGCCCCTCTAAAAGCCTCTAAACTAGGAGCTCTGAGTCCTGCCCTGCCGTTTTACAGAGGCTCATTACAGGTCTCAGCAAAGGTGGCTGAGCAGAGCTGCTGCTCCAGCAGATCTTTCCACACCAGGAGCAGGGGGAGATTTAACCAACCTAATGGGAGACCAGCAGAAACCAAATGAAATGGTTACACAGCAGGTGGTGAACATCTAGACCTTGCTGCCTTGGGACACCATGGAGGTGGATGGTAGCTGCCAGAGAGACTGAAAACCAGGCAGATCAGACCTTTGGACATCTTGGGCACCAAAAGCAGTAGGTGGAGGCTGTCCTGACACCCCCAGGTGCAGCAGTTCTGGATGGTGCTGAGTCAGGGCAGTGAGTAGTGAACTGTCTTCACAGAATCACAGGATATTAGGGGTTGGAAGTGACCTCCATAGACCCCCCTCTTCTGAGCATGCAGCTAATGCTCAGTCCTCCCAGCAATCTAGTCCTTCTGTACATGCACAAGTGAAGGTGTCCCAGCCTGCTGTGTTTTACAATATCTGATAGCACCAATGTGGCTTTTCAAACACACACACCAAATACACAACCTGAGGAGGCAGTGCTGGAGTTCTCCATCAAAACATCTCAGTGCTTCAATCTGAAACCCATTTTCTTTTAAACATCTTTGACATTAAGAGCTTGCTCTAAGAAGGCCTCTGACATTAGCACTGGGTCTGCAGGGCTTTTAGACCCAGCACTGGGTGTAAACCACCCAATTACACCAGCATTGTCCTTCCTGGAGGAGGACAACTACCTTTCTCTGAAGCCCTCTTAGCTTTGTGATGCAGGGTGAGGTGACAAAGCCTTACATGAGGAATGGACTCCGGGTTCAAGGTAAAAATTAACAAAGACCTCTGCCAGGGTTAAAAAAAAAATCATCTCTCAACCGTGGTTGGGTCTAAATGTTGTGAAGTGTTAAATCTCTTTGAATACTTTCAAAATAAAATAAGCAGCTACCCAATCTGCACAGCCATCCCTGGGCAGACCTTTCTCTTTGGATATTTACTCTAGTCTAGCCAGAAAAGTTTGGAAGAGAATTGTCTTCATCTGTTTTTATATGCATGTTAGTGCCAGGTGAAGAGAATGTTGTCTTGTGCTGTGGTTCTTTTCAGCCCAAGAGTAGAGAATTATTAAAGTTGGCCTTTCAGGCTGTGTGATTTTTATCTGTGTACAGCCCTCTTCCAGAAAATCGTTTTCAGCTCAATTAATTTCACCATTATTTAACCTCTTGTTCACATGTGTGATAATGAAAAGAAAAGAAATGCAGACTGTAGTGAGAGGCTTGTAGGAGGTGAATAATTCAGCTCTTAAAAATCAGTTGTGACTTGATTTCCTGGCCCAAATGTGCTCCATCTGTGCAATTAAAGCACCTCCCAGTCTGTCCTCCTGCTTCCCAGATAACGTTTAAACTTTTTATTTCTTGCCTAACCAGACATATTTGCAGCACTGATCACTTCTTACTAGCCAAGATAACTTCTCCTTACTTAACTGTTACACTTGCTTAAGAAGTGCTCTGCTTGGAGAACCCAGGTTACTTTTTTGGGGCTTTAAATGAAGTTAATTGGTACTGCATTTTCTCCTTGTACTTTTGTTGGGGACCAGGAGAGCTTCAGTTCCTCCTCCTCCTTTTGCTTCAAAGAGTAGAGTGTAAATTGTGACCAAAGATCTGTGGCAGGGCTCCATGTAGATGAGGTTGAGGTGGTGACAAGAGGCTCTTGAGTATTCTGGGCAATTAAAAGTGAAATCTGTTGGGTGCTGGTAAACCCCCAGCCATCAGCTCTTGCTTTGGAGGTCCTAAGTTCCTGCATGTTTGGGAAAGCAGTCCTGGGTTTCTGAGGCATTCACCTTGGCCATGGCCTAAGCAAAGATGCTGGGCCAAGGCTCTGGTCTGACCTGGGACAGGAATTTGTTGAATTTTAGCCAGAGCCAGGGAGCTCTAGGAAAAGAGGAACCAGAGAAGAAAGCAACAAAGTGTTCAAATGCGTGTCAAGGAGCACAAATAGAAAATATTTTGAACTCTACTTTGATGCTGCTGAGTTTTTAACAAATAATTTCTCTTCCCCTTAAATGCTTTCATGGCTTTAATTTCTGCATTTAATGGCTTGATGCTTAATTTTAATATCTTTGCGTGCAATTATTTTGCTGCACTTTCTATCTGGAGTTCTAGAACCTCAGTCTCAAAAATTATGTAGCAAGTTCATTTTCAGCATACTTTACTGTTCTTCAAAAGGTTGAAAAGTACAATTATATGACTCCATCACACATAGAAGAGCGTTTTGTGATGGATTTATTGTGTGGTTTGAGTTATGTGGGGCAAGAGTCTCCTAGCTTTTTATATGATGTATTTTTAATTTAAGAAAACAGTCTTGGATTAAATAGAAGAAGTTACTTTATGTTAATGCATTTTTTAAGTATTACACTACTCTTAAATCATATTTTTTCTCACGTACTATACAGACATTGTAATAACAGAAATGAGAAACAGCTTACAGGCTTGAGGAATAAAGATTGCCAGTCTTTATCTGGATGTGACAGAGAGAAGAATTAATTGAAGGCAATGGAAAAAAGTGACAGGCTATGGTCATATGTTTATCATTCCCAAAGTCAGAATTGTCTCTCTTTGGAGCTGGAAGCATGACATGTTCTGGTTTTCCTCAGCAGCTGTGCGCAGGCTCATTTCTTGGGACCTTGCTGATGCTGCTTACCAGAGGCATTGTCCATTCCCACCAGCTGAGGTTTGCCTTCCCAGGTCACAGAAGGTGGAGCAGGAGATGGAGGTATCTGACAGCAGCTCCACTTCCCTGTCTCATTGCTGAGCTCCGTGGGCAGCAGCCTTGCCATGCTTCAGGCTGATTTCCATGGAGTTTGTGCACAAGACAATTCCCAAACCTTTAATGTGCATCTTTATCTGCTGCCATCCTTTTTGATTTGCTTTCGGCAGGCTGTGGGTAAATTGGCACTTAATGAAAGAGAGCCTGGTTTTGCCTTCTCAATTTTTGGTTTCTTCTGGGTATTTTTGTTTGGTTTGGGTTTTGTTGTTGTTATTGGGGGACCTTTTGTTGGTTTTGTTTGTTCATTTCACGGTGGGTTTTGTTGTTGCTGATCCAAGTTACATTTTAGCAACTTAGTTTTGTGCTTTACCCCTCTACATATACACCCAGGTCTAGAACCCTAGCTGAGAGAGAAGCATAGAGCCATGGAATCATTTAGGCTGGAAAAGACCTTTAGGATCCTGGAGTGCAAGCACAGCACACAGTGCTTTCACTTTTCCAGGCTGGAAGAAGGAGGCTGGATTTCTGGGGTGGTTTTCAGCTGTGCACTCATGTTGCACCGAGATCGCTTGGAAGCCAATTCAACTGCCGCCTTCTGCCAACGCTCTTCAAGTCCTCCCCTTCTCAAGCTGGTGTTTAGAGCAGCAGTGCCATAACCAGCACTGTTTGCTCTCCTGAGCCTTTTGAAATGCCTTGGGGAGGGCCAGGTCTGCTCTGCTGGAACCCAGCATTTTGGGGGCTCTCAGCTCTGTATGTGACCTAGCTGAAGGGAATTGCTGTGTTTGATAAGGGGACTGCCCAGTACTGACTGCCCAGCCAGAAATAAGCAAACTAAAATTATCTGCACTAGAAGAATTCTCACAGTTTCTCATCACTACCTTTTGTGTTGCCTCTGTTGGTTGTCTGAGTGGTGGCATAGGTGACTGAAGGGTTAAGGATTAGAAAAGCAGAAGAAATGCTATTGCCACTTGTTGTTACAAAAGTGCTTCTGATTTTTAGATAAGTGGGGAAAGGCCTGGAGAAAACCATACAAAATAGTCTTGTCATTGGTGTCCAAACCAGAAATCCAGAGGTTTTGGTCCCTGGATTTTGCTCAAGTGCCCCCAGGTCTGCGGTGGGGAAAGTGTGGGGAGAGGTCTGTGCACAAGTGGAATGCCTAGACAGGACAGCCTGTAAGCACCAGTTTGAAGGGTCAGATTCTCAGCTGTGCTGGTGCAGAAGCTTGCTGGCTTTGTATTATTGGCTTGGCCAGGGATGGATTTGTTGATGACAACTAAGTCATTCAGTTGGCTGGATTTTTTCCCCTCCTTTGTCTTATCTAGTCCATCTCTAACGAGAGACATTTGCTCATTCTGCCTTCCTGCCGCGGGGCTGTGATTTCATCTGGCACCTTCAGATGTTGATGGAATAGGGATAATACCAGGTTGTCTGGGAAGTGTTTCAGATACCCTATTTCTCTGCTGGTTGATTTTCCAGCAATAAATGCAAGTTTCCAAGTTAATGTTGGTTCCATTGCAGTGTAAGTGCCTTCCACTACACGTAGAAGCTTCGGTTCTCTTAAATACAGGCTCTGTACATAGAGAGATACCTTCCAAAAGCCTGTAGCTGCACAATGGTGTTGGATGAGCTTGGGCTCAGGAATGGAACTGTGCCATCACTGTGTGCTTGTGAGATGTCCTGTGGAGGAGATCTTGTTTGCAGCCTGTTCACCTTCGCTGTCTCTTCAGTGGGGAAGTCTGGAGTTTACACCTACTCTTTTTTTCTCTGCTGGCAGGGTAGGGGCTGAGTCTTGCATGCACTAACTGGGAGGAGTTCTAGAAGCTGTTGAGCTTTGTCACTGCTAAATAAATACAGAACTTGCTCTCTTCTGTACTGCTCCAAAGATTTAGCAAAAAGGAAAGCTGGTTTTAGTGGTGTTGGGCATTTTATACTCTAAATGAAATTTTAGTTGTACCTTCGTACTGACTCAAAAAGAGAACTCACTCAGGTAACTTCTAAAACAATTTTAATTATTTTATAGATTTTTTTTTCCTTCCTTTAAAGAATTAAGACAGTATTGTCAGAGAGTAAGCCCTGATTCATAGCTTTACAGCTGTGAATCTTGAATGGGTTGCTGTAAAAGAATCATGCAAAAGTTGCATTTAACTAGCATAAAAACATGTAAAAATAATACAAAACTAGCTTGGGATTAAGCACTTGCTAATATTACATTACTGCAAACATAATGGTCCAACACTGGGACCCAGGAATCATGTTACTAATCGAGTCATAGAATCGTCAGGGCTGGAAGGGACCTCAAGGATCGTCCAGTTCCACCCCCCTGCCATGGGCAGGGACACCTCACACTAGATCAGGTTGCTCAGAGCCACATCCAGCCTGGCCTTAAACACCTCCAGGGATGGGGCTTTCACCACCTCCCTGGGCAACCTGTTCCAGTGCCTCACCACCCTCATGGTGAAGAACTTCTTCCTAACATCCAATCTGAATCTACCCACTGATAGTTTTGCTCCATTCCCCCCAGTCCTATCACTACCTCACATCCTAAAAACTCCCTTAGCAGCTTTCCTGTAGGCCCCCTTCAGATACTGGAAAGCCACAATAAGGTCTCCTCAGAGTCTTCTCTAGACTGAACAGTCCCAAGACTCTCAGTCTGTCTTCATGGGAGAGGTGCTCCAGCCTCTATCATGCTTGTGGCCTTGTTGCATTTGCAAAGGCAGTAACTGTTTGTGCACTCTTACAGCAGTTTCCCCACGCACAGTTTCCATCTCTTGTATTAAGTAAACCAAAATAGCCTCTGCTTCTAAGGGATGTTCTTCTTACCAGGAAGGCTAAACTAAAAGAGGAGAAAGTTGGGATGGCAGCAGTATTTATTTTTTACTGTAATTTGCTTTATTAACCAAATAGGCTGTGAGAGCCAGAACACTGACCTCCTTTGTCAAGATGTCCAAGCTGCTGGTCATCACCCACCTCAAACTGCAAGCCTGGCTGCTGCCTTATGTAAGCTGCACACCTAGGCAGAGAAAACATTCCTGTGACAGGGGGATGGTGAAGAAGCAGCAGGAATTAAACCAGAACCTGTGAAAGCTCATTAGGTATAAGTCCATACTGGGGGTTGACCCAGAGGTCATCTGTTTTCTTTATTGAGTTACTAATTCAATAAAATAAAATGAATTTTGTTTATGCCACTTAACTTGCATCAGGCACTACCTAAAGTGCCAATTTTAATTCTGTTTTCTTTCATGCTTTTTTTTTTTGATTGTATTTTATTTTCAAAATAAATCAGAGCAATCCCAGCTGCTCTGTCATTATTTTCTAAAAAAAAAAAAAATTACTTTCAAAACAGAGTGTTTAGAAAATCAACCCCCACTGCTCCCCAGACCTGCTTGCGACGTGGTGCAGAAGTGTAATAACCCTGTTTGTGATGAAGCACCTGAAGAAATGCACTTTTCTCTGAATGACTGGTTGAAAATCCTGTCTTCTTGCCCAGTTTTTATTGCAAAGGTTGTGTTCAGAGTCATGCTGGCTGTTGGCAGTGTGGAAACAGGGCACCAAGGTCAAGAGAAATGGCTCTGGAGGGAGGTGGATGTTCCACCAGAGCTGAGGACACACTGTGCTGTTTGCAGAGACCATCCAGAATAGGTTTGTAATGGTGATGGTCTTTGATTATTTATAGGTCATGCTTCATTATGGTGTCCCAGGCTTAGGCAGGGTCACCTTTCACTTACAGTGATCAGAAGCCATTCTTGGGACCGTTCTTAAAAGCACAGAATGGTTTGGATTGAAAGGGACACTCGAAGATCATCCAGTCCAACCTCCCACCATGGACAGGTACATCTCTCACCAGATCAGAGTGCTCAAAGCTCCCTCCAGCCTGACCTTGAACACTCACTTGTGGTCATTAAAATGAAGAGAAGCCTTCATCACTAATCCTTTCCCCCCTACATTTTCATGGCAGTGTTCCCACTGTGGCAGAACTTTTATTTCCTTTATTCTCTCTTCCCTCAACACGTTCAGCTCAGTGTTTTGAGGTTTGCAAGTTTGGGCTTTTTTGATATTTGTGTGTTGGGGTTACAGCATTCTTCATTGGGTCTGGGGTTTGAACGTTTTAGGTGTTCAAACATTTCACTGCATTGCTTGACAGCTTAATTACGTTTGTATTTTCCACCTACATTCTGTAGAGCACCAGCACAAGGAGCGGTGCACCAGAGCTGTTCTCTCTGCCTTTTCCCAATGACAGCCCTAAGATGCAGCCTGACTCCAGAAGGGATAAGTGTGGTATTTGTTTTGCAAACCCTGCTCTCTCCCTTTTGTATACCTTGTCAGTTTAGCTGGTTTCCTCTTGGTTAAGTTAAGCAAGGAAATAAAGATTGAAGCAGTGATTGCTCAGGCACGTCGCCTTCTGCAAATGTCTGCAGTAAATAATTTAGGGAAGGAATTGCTTCCCTGTATTTGACCAGAGGACAGCTTAGTGAGATTGGCTCTGTTTTAATCATCACCTCTGTGCTTTCAGTTATTAGAAGCATTTTCTTACATGGCTGGCAGGTAAATGCAATGCTTCTTTCTGATAAACACCATTTGGATGGGTGAGCTGCATCGGTTCAGTTTGTGTTTTGGTGCCCAGGTGCAGAGGTGTTCTGATGTGTCCCACACAGAAATATGCACAGACAGACATATTCTGAGTGTGCTTCACTGTGCCATGGGGAACCTGTAATGTCTCATCTTGTCCAAGATTGCATTTTCAGCAAGAGAAGCTGCTTCCCCAGATGAAGATTTGAGAGGCATCACTTGACCATTGCTATTCCACATTTCTTTCATGTCTGAAGCATGAGGAACACATTTTATTTTGCTTCATACTTAAATGACAACACTTTTAGGGGTCCTCTCCTTCCCCTTTGGCCTTCCACAACGCTCAGCATAATGGTTTCTTGGTCATTTTTTTTTTTAGGGAGTGCTATATTCTGTGCAAAACCAAGAATAAGTCACTATAGAAACGATGGTTACATGCTTGTTTGTACCTTCTAAATCCCTTGTAAGCTCCAGACATGGCAGTTCTTCAGCAGAGAGCAAATACTTCCTGCAGATTGTTTTAGCTAAATGGCACAGCTGCATTACCCTTCCCTTTGGTTTGAACGTGGAATGGTCACTCACAGGGAGAGGTCCCCTTCTTCAGAGCCAGACAGAAAAGTCAAGTCAATCTGATGACCTCAGGCTCTGTTGTTTTCATACTGGTCTGTGTTGACATGAAATCTGTTCAACTTCTTTGCAGCCTTTGGTGTCAAAATATTTGTGCTGTCAAAGTGAAGGCAGGAATGATGAAGATCATGTTGCCAAGCACATGTTGTAAATAGGAGAATGGAAATGTATGGTTCTGTTTTCCAGCAGATGAATCAACTTCAGTTACTTGGGCTTAAATTGTGCAAATCCCAAAGGCAGCAGGTTGCTGGGAGCTTCAGCTTCTCCTTGCCTTGCTGGAACATTCTGGTGCCACAGAGCTCAGGGTACCATGCTCATGGGCTTGCCTTGCTGTGTGGTAGCATGAAAATATCCCCTGTGTGATGTGTTGTCCTCCACTGGGTTGATGGAGATGTCCTGCTGCCCTGGGTGATGCCCCTGCATCAGTCTCAGAACCACCTGGTGGGGTGAGATACACCAGGAGTGGGTTTAGAGCCATGAAAGCTCATGGGCCAGGCAGTTGTGCAGGGAGGACTTTTCCATGCTGAAAGCCCTTTCTGCTCCATTTTCTCAGAGCAATGCTGCAGACTGAAGGCTGCATTTAAAAAGCAGGAAGTGGGAGGAGAGAAGAGTTTGAAGCTGAGTTCTCTGGATGACATTCAGTTTGAAATGCAGCAACGGTGGTTTGCTGCAGACTGGTGTAAGCAGCTCCCAGTGACACCTGCAGCTGCTAAAGGATGGAAAAGAAAAGAGCTATCAGGAGAACGTGGTCCTGGACTCTGATCAGAGCCTGAATTTATTTATCCTTAGAGTACACTTCAAAGCTTTAAGGGTGTTTTTGTGAGAGGAGTGTGGTGTTTTCTTCACTCCTGTGCTGAGACCAAGGAGGTGTGTGTGGGTTTTCCAGAGTTGCTGTGATATCCGTGGCTGTAACTCACGAATTTGTTACATAAATTGACACTTTGGGGAAAAAAAAAAATATTAAATTGCAGAGTAAGTGAAAAGCAAAACTCTGTGTGTGTGCTTTGAGCAACTGCCCAGAGAATGTTCAGACTTGTCTGTCAGTCTGGGGATCTACATCTGTCCTGATCTCCTACAGAAGGTCAGTGCAAATGAAGCCAGCTTGGTACCATCATCAAGACTCAGCAGATCTCTCGTGCCCCAGGCAGGACATGGACATGCTATCTTCTGTGGGATGACTGTTGTTTTCCCTTTCACACTATCTCATGGAAATGGTCTCATTTACTTGCAGTCAGCAGCAAGGATGGCAGGGATCTGTCATGTTAGAAGCCCCTGCTGGTTTCACAGTGACAGATGCACCCAAGGATATCAGAGTTGAACTGGAGCTTTTGATTGTAACGAGTACCTTCAGGTCTCAAAACCTCTGTGTACATCTGAAGTCTTGCTCCTTTAGTTGTGTGATAGGTCTGCACTGAGAAGAGATTAGCAATGACTCTGCTGAAGGAAAGTCAGGAGAGTAGGACAAAGGCAGTGAGGATTTTATTCTCCCTAGGGAACTCACTAACACCCTTCTCTGGGAAGCTCTGTCGATGCTCAGGGAATTTGCCAGCTACCATTAACTATCATCAGCATGAGGTGTGAGCAAGGTGTCAGGTTCTGCTCACCCTTTGCAAAAAGATGGGATGAGTGCACACAGCTTCACTGCCCTCACCTGAGCATGGGCACAGAGTGAGTCCTGGAAGCAGGTTGGTTGCAGGAGCAACAAGCTCTGGAGCTGAGAGCTTTCCTAGAAAGGATGATTCCATCACAACACTCATCCCCTTCTGCTTTCTGAGATGTGCGCATTGCTTTGCCTGATGGCAGCACAGATGATGCCAACTTCTCTTCCTGCAAATATCAACCATTGGAACAGGCTCCCCAGGATGGTGACTGAATCCCCAACCCCGAAGGTGTTTCAGTGAGGCAGAGATATGGTGCTGAGTGCCATGGTTAAGCACCAGCCTTGGTACAACTAAAGAATGGTTAGACTGGATAATCTGAAAGGTCTTTTCCAACCCAAATGTTTCCATGGTTCTGTAAAACACCTGTTTATAGCTGGTGTGTGCTTTTCCTATCATCCTGCCCATTCCTCATCTGTACCAGGAGAGGGTTTAGCCAAGAGACCCTTGTATGGTTAGATATTGCTCTATGAACTGGAGTTCACTAAAGATCAGAGTGAGGGACAGAGAAGTTAATTTTAAGGCAGGCAGTGTCCAGTACCCATTCCAACATTTATTTTATGATGGCATATGTTATTCCTTCAGCTGTAGCAAGCATGTTAATAAAATATGGATTTAGATTATTGAAAACCTTTCAAATGTTGAACCCAGCTGTGAGCAGGAGTTCATCTTGGCTCACTGAGCTGCGCTGGCCTCTGCAGTTATTAAATGTTTCATGAAGTCCCTCTAGCCTTTCAGTTGAACCACCTGAAAACTACTCTCTGAGTAGCAGTGCTCTTTGTTTCGTGTTTACAGGCATTTTGGAACTCAGGGAAGCAGAAATTAGCTGGTGTTAATTGTTGTTTTGTGTAGCAAATAGTTACATTTAGAACGTGAAACTTCGGTCTTGGCTCAATGAAAGGTCATCTGTTCTGTTTGTTCCTACAGGCAGCAGAGCAGTGACCAGCAGTTTGTCACCTCCAGGTTCTGTAGCTGTAACTCCCCAAAGTGTAGCATCAGAAGGGCATTTCCAGGTTACTCTGATCCTCTTCATGTCCCATATATCAGTTCAGCCCCAAATTTTTATTAGACTGATCTTTCACAAAAGCATTTGGAGTTTCAGGAGATGAAGACATCACCATAACCCTTGACAGTACAGTCAGTAACAGCCACTTAAAAGAAAAAAAAGCAGGAAGCTGCAGATGTTGAATAAGCTTCTAAGCTGCTCGTTCTTATTATGTCTCCCTGTAAGATCAGGCAGTCCCTCAGTGTCTGATGTTTCTCCCTACAAAACCTAATCGTGTTATCTCTCAATTTTCTGTTGGCAATCTGAATACACTGTGTTCTTCAAGGCATTTTTTTCCAGCATTGAGCTTTTCTTGTACGCTTTTAGATACACAGAGCATGGATGCCAGAGCTGGCAGCAGTAGTTAACTGTTTGCAATCTCAGTCATCCTATCACATGGCAAAAATTTCCTCCATACTTCAGTTTAGGTATCTTTCCAAGGAAAATATGTCAAGGTGTAGTTTTTGGAGGACAGCCCCTGCCCCAGTGAGCCAGCAGCCTTTCCTCATGGCAGAGCTTTCCATCTTGGTTTTGTTCCTGTGCTCTTCATTTATCTGTGGTCTAAAATGACTCTGTGCTTGTGCTGTGCTGTTATTTCTTACAGACAGTTGGTGGTGTTTTGGCGAGGATTTTCTCTCCGTGTCCACATCATTGGTTAAGATGACAGACACCCACTAGAAACGTCTCTGTTGAGAGTTGTTCATTGACAGCTGTGTCTTAAGCAAAATGTTTCATAATCTGTTTCATATCTGTTTGTTTGGATCAATTATGTGTAGCACAAACCTTTTGTAAGGGGGACATCAGTGAAGCTAACTCACACACCCTGCAGAGCTCTGATTTATTGCATCTTTGTGCTTGGCTTAGATGGATTTGTTAGATGTTTATGACTCCTGGTGGTGAATGTAGTCGAAGAATCAAGATGATTGTTTTCTAGTGAAAATAGTTTGCTAGTTGGTAGAAATAATCAATGATGTGCAAGTGCACAGTGTGAATCCCATCAGTTGTTCATTCTTGTTCTGCTACATTCTTGTTGGCCAGTTCAGAAACGGAGAAATAAATTTTTCATACCAGGTCTGCCCAATGGCCCTTATGACTGCACTTTATTAACTAATAGAGACTCTAATCTAGTGCTAGGAAAGTGATATAAAAAAAAAGGAATTTAATAAATACCCTTAAAATAGCCTGTGAGTAGAGAAAATGGAATCTCTTTATTACTGTTTGGCTCTCTCTGGATATGCACACCCACACCATCAGAACAATTTCCTGATGTGTTTGTGGGGGTGTTCTCTGTTTCCACAGAGATGTTACGTCCCCCCGCAGTGTAACCTCTGTGCAGTCAGTAGAATAGGCAGTACAACTTGTTTGGGTCAGAATGAAGTAAAATTGCAGTCTGATACACTTATATTTCTGGAGGCATGAGCTGCTCAGAATTCTATCTTGCAATTATCTTGATTATTTAAATTCTCTGAACGTCCTTGTGAGAGCGATACGCTGCTCTTTCCAGCTAAAATTATTTGGCTGTTTCTTCCCTTGGTTAATGCAGGGAGAGAAAAATCAATATAAAAGATAATATTTTAGCATTAGTTGATCCTAGGGTCTTGTTTGATTCCAGCATAGCAGGCTAAGTAGCAAATGCTCTTAGCAATTGTTTCTGTTAGTGGAATTTTGAAAGCACTAAGAGAAATCTTGATCCATGGAGACAGTACAATAATTCACATTGACATATTTTCCCCATTCGCCACAGGGCAAGTGGAACTATTAATGCTCCTGTACAAAACCTTTTTCTCCTTTCTTTTTTTTTTCTTTTCTTTTTTTTTTTTTTTTTTTTTTTTTTTTTTA